>JAJEJO010004886.1:180401-266253 GCA_020662805.1 Glaucomys volans | reverse complement strand
CTACGCTAGCTTGCTCTCGTCCAGCCACGTGTTAAGTTCCTCCGGCACCTGTGTGCTACGTGCTCTTCCAGGGCTGATCACGGATGGGGAAGCTAAGAAGAAAGAGATCTCTGAGAGGGACGGTCCTGAGGAGAGAGGTGCACCCATCCACGTCCCACTGAGGAAGCTGCTCAGACTCAGGACCTGAATCCAAACCTGCTCAAACTCTCTAGCCTGTGTCGAAACCGCACCGAGTGGCTCTGACGCTGAAAGCGTCTGAAAGCCCTGCTGGCCACACACTGTTTAAACCATGAGCACAACGCCGACAGGAAGGTCTGTGCGTGCTGGGAGGGAGGGCCTACCTTTGAGGCTCGGAGGTGAGCTGTTGCTGGACGTGTTCCTGCTGCTCTCCAAGCTGCTCGGCTGGGACGCTGAGGGGAGAGAGCAGTGCTTACATGAAGGGCCAGGGCCAGGGAGACCCAAGGTCAAGCATCTCATCTGAGAAGAGTGTGCAACCAGAGCAAGTCTCAGGCAAAGCTCGGCCCGGGCCCCAGGAAGGGAGAACTCCAGGCTCTCCACAGGCTCCTGAGGAAGCTCAGCCTCACCAACGGAGAGCAAGGTGCCACACAGCCATCGACAGCCCACAGCCTTGACAGGCCACGGTGTCACGTCTAGGCTGCAGCTGCAATGGCACTGGTAACAGGAGCTCACACAGAGCCCAGTGAAGAGCAGACCCAGCAAGGCTGCTGGGGAAAACAAGGGCTGGCTGGGGCTGCCCGTCACACAGAGCTCGCTCTCCAGAAGCCATGTCAATGGCCCCTAGAGCAGGGACGAGGTGCTGTTGTCCAAGATGTCATGCGCACGTGTGTGACAGTATGTCCCTGCAGATGACCACAGGGAGAGGTGCTGGCACTTCAGGATGAAAAGGAGCAATCTGTCCTCCTGGTTGGGGGCTGGATTCCTTGGTGTCCCTGCCCCCAATTTACATCTGCCCAGAGGAGAATTGAGGCTGACGGTGACAAGGAGGGAGCTGGGCCCCTGGTGACTGTGGCGCTGCCCTGCTGTAGGCCTGTGGGGAGGCTGACATGGTCCCCTGCAGAAGGCGGGCCACCCCTCTCAGTGCCAATGTCTGCTCAGCTCTCCCAGCAGCCTGTCCTGCGTTGGAGGATCTCGTGAGAAAACCCCTCTCCCACTGGACTCTAAACCCCTGGAGGGACAGGGACAGTGTTTCGGTCATCTCTGCAACACCTGGGCACACAGCAGGTGCTGAGACGACCGGTGCAGGAGGCCCTGTGCCTATGGTCCCCACAGAGAATCTGCTCTGGTTTCCTGGGTCCACAGGGCTCCCAGTGCCCAAGTCCTGACGAGCTGGCAGGCAGCAGGCGCTGGGGAGGGGCTTAAGCCAAGGTCTCTGGGCCCGGGCCAGAAAGGCCTGGTGCTGGGCACAGCCAACGGCCAAGTCGTTCCCCTCTCTGAGGAGGGAAAATCCGAAATGAAGGAATGTACATCTCTCTTCAAAAGGTGGGACCTTTCGCCATGAGGAAACAGAACCAAGCGGCTGGCACACCTCTGAGGTGGTTCAGGCGCTGCGGCCAATCCCTCCCATCCTGAAGACGGGTGCCGGGACACGGGGAGGAACCCTGAGCCCAGCGACCAGCCACAATTCTGGGTGCTCAGTGAGATGTCCTGCTGAATGGTCCCCACGTGGTGTGCAGGCAGAGGGCTCCTGGGGCCAGGTCTCCCGACAGGGCCTGTCTGCCCAGAGACCACGAGGGTCTCCGTGGCGCTCCAGAGGAGTGCGCGCCGCCTCGTGGTTTTTAGGGAGTCTCTCCCCAGTCTCGCAGAGCTGCTTTTCAGAACTGAGGGCTGCACTGGGAATGGCAATCGGGGAGAATCGCTTTGGGGGGACAGGGACCCACACTCCTGTGCTGCCGGTGGGATGGGCACCCTGGAGAGCAGTGTGCAGGTTCCTCTAGGACTCGGGTCACCAGATGACCCAGCCGCCCCACTCCTTGGTGTTTATCCAAAAGAACTCAGGTCAGCCCACTCCAGTGCTGCGTGCGGGTCGGTGTTCACATAGCACAGTTCACGGTGGCCAAGTGATGGAACCAGCCCTGGTGCCCGGCAACAGACGGAGGGGTAAAGAACACGTGCTGTGTGTGCAGGGGGGGTTCTACTTGGCCACGGGGGGAGCCGAGTGGTCATCTGCTGGTGGATGGACGGACCCAGAGATCACCGGGCTAAGTGAAATAAGCCCAACTCAGAAAGTCAAGGGTCAAACGTTTCCTCTCGTAGCCGAAAGCTAGAGAGAGAAAAAATTAAAATACAAGAAGGGATCAAAGAGAAGGAAGACCAGTGGAGCAGAGGAAGGGGATCAGGAGGGAGG
This sequence comes from Glaucomys volans, assembly GCA_020662805.1. Taxonomy (NCBI): domain Eukaryota; kingdom Metazoa; phylum Chordata; class Mammalia; order Rodentia; family Sciuridae; genus Glaucomys; species Glaucomys volans. The sequence goes on along the minus strand of JAJEJO010004886.1, from coordinate 263,888 downwards.
TACTGAGGAAAGGGGTCTGTGGGACCATTCCAGGCCCACATGTGACATACCCACGAAACCCACTTAGTGATTACAATGCACTAATAATAACAGGAGGGAGATCAGAGCAAGGTGACCGGGAGGAGAGAGTGGGGAGGGGAGGGAAAGGGAAGGTCCCGGGGAAGGTGACTGATCAAATCACATGCATGTATGAATTCGGCATGACGAATCTATTACGTATAATGATAATGCACCAATAAAAAATTGAAGAAATAAGGAAGGGGATCTCTAAATAAAGAGCCCAGGTTAAATTAAAAAGTTAAGGGCTAGGCATGCGGCACTTGCTTGGCATGCACGAGGTCCTGGGTTCCACCCCAGCACTGGGGGAAAAAAATCAACAAATGAAACCGGAACAAGCCAGAGCACCTTGTCGGCCGGAGAAGCCTGGGATCACTTTCGACTTCTCCTTCCCCAGAAACATGCGCTACCCTAAACCACAGGACAGGAGCTCACACGCCTCCTACGACTCAACGAGGCCCGGAGGCCCGGAGCAGGGCACGTGAGCCCAGGAGAGGACAGCGAGGCCTTCCTGAATGGATGCTCTGGGCGCTGCCACCAGGACTTCCTGCCACACCTGCAGGGTGCCTCAGAGCAAGGGATGACAGAGCTCTCAGAGTTGGGACGCCTGGGAGCAGGGAACTCTAGCAGCTGTAAGCAGGAGCCATCTGCTCAGGCCCCTGGCAGGGCAGAGGACAGGAGCCTGGAAGGATATGGTAACAGATGACCACAGCTGTGGAGAGCGCTGGTCCCTAGACAGGAAGCCCCAGCCCTACTCCACAGTCACCCCTTCTACACACGGATGCCACATGGCTTGGCTTGCAGGGAAAGTGCTGCTGATAGAAACCTCCTCAGAACCCAGGCTGACGGGCACACCAGCCACACAGGTCACTCACCATGCTGCCTGGGGTGGGTGCACTGGAGCTCCAGGTGTGGGTCGCAGAGGTTGTCATCTGAATTGCAGCCTAAGGAACACAGCTGGTGAGTTGAGGTTCAGGATGCCTGCCAGACACAGGGAAGCCCCGCTTCTGGTAGAAGGCCAGCTCGGACCTCTGGCACCTGAGTCGTGGCTATGTCCAGCTCGTGGGGATGAGGGTGGGAGTGTGCACTGTGCCTTAGGGACCTGCCTCTTCTAGCCCTCCTCTTACTTCTCTAGCCAGGAAGAAGAGACACTAATTCCTGACTTCTCTCCAACGTTAAGTCAAATCAAACTTCTATCTGTGAAATGACTGGGATCTGAAGATGAATCTGTGATCTGAGAGCTCTGGCCTGAGGACATGGTAACAGGAGCTGGCCACAGCTGAGGGGAGAGGCCAGTTCCCTGGAGAGTAAGCCCTGCCCCCATAGCTCCTAACCAGATCCAGATCCAGGAACCCACCATCCACCAACCACAGCCTGTCCCCGAGGACAGGGAAATGCCCTGTGCTTCAAGCCTGCTAGTTTCTGTAGAACAGAGCCTAGGCCCCCTCCAAAGTGATGAGAGGGTCTCCATGCCCAGTGGCATCCAGTGTCCAGAGCATGAGGGTCCCTTGAGTGCAGGGACCCTGCCTATGTTGCTGTTGTCTATTGAACCAAGGTTGATGCCCAAGGCTTCAAGAGTTGTGTGACTGCTGTTATTATGAAAAATAACCATCTTGTTCTCAGACTTCCAATACCCCAGAGATAATCACACTCAACTCCTTTAGCTGTCTGGATATTTTTATCTGTTATAGGAGGACGTCTTTTTCAGTCTTAAACATTATTTTTCTTTCCTATTCGCATATTTTGAATTTCCAGATGCTTTCCCCCACTGATTGTTCTTTTCTTTTTTAAAAAGTATTTTTATTTGTAGGTGGACACAATAACTTTATTTTGTTTATTTAGTTTTGTTATGTGGTGCTGGGGATTAAACCGGGTGCCTCATACATGCTAGGCAAGTGTTCTACCACTGAGCCACAACCCCAACCCCTGATTGTTCTTTTTTACAGCATCCTGTTCTTGTTTCATGGAATAGTAACTTCTCTCATCTCTGTCTCTACTGATGCTGGGCATTTTAAAATCATCATCTCTGTGCTTCATGGCACTCCAGTTGCCTTTGGCATTGGTTTTGCTCTGTTTGAGTTACAGGCTCTCCTCAGGTGTTCAGGGCATCGCTGAGCTTCCATGAGCTTCACCTGGCAAGATCTGGCTGGGCCATTTGGCTGGGAATCTTGCCAGCTGATGAAATTACTCAGCGTATCTTAATCCTGTGCCTGAATGTAAAAACATGCACAGCCAATGGCATCGTGGGAGAGAATACCTCTGCAAACCCTTCCCTGGCCTCACTGCTTTTAGCATGGGGCACTTGCCCTCCACTGTGCCGAGCCTCTCAGGTCAGAGCACCTTTCACTCATCCTGTCTGGGGGAAGCACCTGCAGACCTCATCATGCTGGAGGGGCAGCTGCCAGGCTGCAGTCCACACCCTGCTCAGCTCCACTTCATCTCTTCTGAGCTCCTTGGTGCCACCCGTGCCTGGACACGGTGGCAGCATGTCTGAGCCTCTCTCCGTGACCCTTGGGCCTCCTGATGTTGAGCTGTGTGTCTGAAGCCACTGGGCTGCAAGTAGCTTGGCCCTTCTGTTCTCACCTCTCATTGCCCCTCTTGCCTGAGCCAAGTGTGAAGGCCCTCGGGAGGGGCCCACACTCACCTTTGGTGCGGCCTGGGTGCCGGGGGTCAGGGGTGGAGCTGGAAGGGGCTGCCATGATGGCTGAGGCTGAGCAGGTCCGGGAGCCCAGCTCCGACGGCCTGGACTTCATGGCCAGGTCAGTGGAGGCTTCTGTGCGGTCAAGGCTGCCTCCGTGTGGGGAGCCCCGCTTTGGCTTTAGATCCCCAGGGCCTTGGGCAGAAGAGGACATTGAGCAATGAGACCACAGGGCCGATGCCAAGGATGGGCAAGTACACCGAGGCCTGAAGCAGGTGCGGCAGGACACAGGACCACAGAGACAAAAGCTGGGCACCACCCCCGAGATGCCCTGGGCCTGCGTGGAGACGCCACAAGGCTAGCACTGGCTCTGGTCTGCCAGGTCCAGAGCCTGGGAGAAAGCAGGGCACACTCACAGGAAATGCTGGCAAAGTCCCACACGTGTGGGGCTCAGGGCCCACTTCCCCCTCCCCGCCGTCCACACAGCGATCCTAGCAGCTGTCTGCTGGGGACCACTCAGACCTGCAGCTCAAGCAGAGACCCTGCCAGCAAGCTTCCCTGCGGATTTCACAAAGAAGTCTACTGCCAACCTGAAAGCAGCCTTGAGCTTTGCATCATTGAGCATTTCTATCTTGGGTTTTTCTACCATGAACATAGACTCTTGTCAAAGTTAAATAAAATCATGCATTAGAATGTAAAAACAAACAAAAACCCAAAAACCAAAAACACCCAAAACAAGAAACCAAGTGGGACAGAGGGTGGGCTCCCCAGGTGGAGGAGGAACATTATCGTGGAGGGCGTTCCTGACAGCCAGGACAGCTTGACAGGCCGCCCCTCCCTGTGTCCAAGGCCAGAAGTCACATGCAGAGTGGCCTCCCGGCCACTCGGCCTGGGCGCACTGTGCAACTGAGAGTCCAGATCTGCTGACATCAGGGAGAATTTGGGTTTTGAAAGATAACCTTGATGAGAAGCAAGATTCAGGTCTGGTGGGATGAAGCGGGAGAGGCTATCCCACAGGGGAGGTGAGAATGAGGATCCAAGCGGAGGTGGAGATGGACAGACAGCGTGAGCAACACAGAGACAGCGCAGTTCCGCGGCATGCGAGGAAGACGGGCGGCTGGGGCTCCCACGGCGAGGGCCAGGAGGCCCAGCGCCTTTCCCCAGCTGTGTGATCTTTATGGTTACCTTGTTTTCATGGTGACACTCACTCTCCCTTTAGACAGAACTGACAATGACTTTCAAGATCAATTTAACTTTGGAAACTGAGTCAACTCTAGGGGACATACGCAGGTGACCATGCAGGGGGTACTTGGCCATCATGAAGATGGTGCTAAGACAGCTGAAGCGGGAGACGCGGAGTCAGGCCTGTCTGGCCAGCGCCACTCCCTGCCCTGCGTGAGTCACGGGCTGACTTTCTTCCCGTCTGCTGCTGTTTTAATTTCAGCCTCCAGGATGTCAGAGAATCGCAGCACGGCCAAAAAACTTCGTCTGGGCTGAAGTCTGGCAGGGCAGAATCGATCCAATGGCTCCAGTGCCTGAACCGAGCCACCGATCCTTCAAAGCACAGAACACAGCCCACAAGGGCCCCGTCAGCGAAGGCTGACCGCTCGTGTTCTGACAAAGGAACAGAAGACCAATGGCTTTGGATTTGGTGGCTTAAAAATAAGGCTGGGGAGACTTGTGCACAGGCTGCGCGTTTCAGGAAGCAGAGCGACAAGCGGCCACCTCTGCTGAACACACAGGCGCGACACGGGCCTGCAGTGCGGAGGGCGGAAGCACACGGCACGTGACTTACTCAGCATGGACATCCGGCCCAAACACGTGCATGCATGTCCCCAGGGTCCCCTAAAACTGTGCTGCTCTGAAGAAACGGTCCAAGGAGAATGGCAACTCGTCGTCTACTCTGAAATCAGAATCCATGCTGGCTACTTTGGAACTGGGGTCAGGAGCAGGGTCCGCTCAGAGGCCAAGTGGCCCTTAGGTACTGGCTTTTTGTTGTTTGAGTTTCAGAAATGAAGGATACACGATGCAGACACATGGTAAAGGAAGGGATTAGAAATCTCCAATGTCTGAGAAAGAGAGAGGCTCGTTAGGAGAGGATGGGATGTCGGAGGAGGACCAGAACCGCAGGCGTTTAGAGAGAGCTGGCTGGGCCGCTGGAGACTTGTCTTTGTCCTTGCTTTTGCTTCTCAAAAAGGGACTCTTTTTGCGCTGAACTGCTAAATTGTCATCACCCGGATAACCCAGAGGAGGAAGGGAAGAAAAAGAAAAGAACAAATGAAATGATCAATGATTACAAATGAATCTAAATTAGCAAAATGTACCCAAGACATCAGAATCCTGTCCAACCTAGAGATGGTGGAACTGATGCCTGATGCTGAGACCAGAACCGGGTCAGGGAACCATTTGCACTCTGACTCGATTTAGTTAATTCAGGGGCATCACAATCCAACCATGGACTCACTCAGCACGTGAGGAGTTACACACTGCCGAAGGTGTCGGTGATTTAGATGGTGTTTCGACTCCAGTGAGTTTAACTATTAAATGAGAATGCGAGTGAACGTGGGAGCAGCCGCTCTTACTCACGCATTTTAATGACAGGGTCCCTGACAACTCAGCTCACCTATGGCTCCTGTTCCCTAAGACCTTGGAAACCCTAATGACAGCTTCTCACCCGCTGTCATGACCCAGTCTACCTGAGGTACTCACAGATAGTATCTGCACCTCTGATATCACCTCTTGGGGCAGAAGGAGTTTAGAAATAATCAAACCACCTCTTCTGCATACCCAAGCCCCTTGGAAGCAAGGAGAATCCTTATTTCTTTTTAGGCCTCCTCTACCTCCTCCACTCCTTGGCCTTCAGATTTCAGAGTCTTCACTAAGCAGAAAATTGTTCCAACTTCAACTTATCTTATTAAGTTAACATGAACCAATGGAACCGATTTCTGATTTAGGATTACAGCTGCTAAATCAGGATCTCCACCATTTCTTTCCCCACAGCACCACCAGGTGGCCACAGTCTACACAACAGGAGACGGCACCAACTGATTCTATGTTGGTGGCCCCTGGGTAAGTATCCCTGGGGCCCAGCTCAGGGCTGGGCTCTCAGGGTTGGGCTCCCAGGGGAGCTCCCCAACATCTTTACTTAGCAGCTTTAGGGACCAAAGCAGCTTTAGCTGGAGGAAGCATGAACTCACCACTGACAGGCCTGTTTGGATCCCTGCTACTACACCAGCAAGAGGTGAACCTGGGTGAGCCTCACTTTCTCAGCTCTGGAGAGGGGTAGTAACGGTGCCTATCTCACAAGGAGTTAGGCTTAAAGACAAAGCATGCAGAGTGGTTAAAAGGGTGGGGAGCCCCAGACGGTCTCAAGCCACAGGGCCCCTGCTGGTAACCATCTCTGATGGCTCATTCACAGGTTGGTTCAACTGTCTGACCAAGCAGGAGGTTTTTTTGTTTTTTGATTTGCGGTGCCGGGGATTGAACCCAGGGTCTGGGCATGTGAGGCAAGCACTCTACCAACTGAGCTATATCCCCAGCCCACCAAGCAGTTTGTTCTCTGAAAGTTTTCCTGACTTGATTAGATGGATTATAGTTAATTCAACTTAAAGAATAATATAAGTTGAGATGACAAATTGCCCCAAAATTGAACAGCCAATATAAAAACCTGAAACAACAGACACTCACTAGGTATCAGAAATGCTGAGTTTCAGTATCACTTACTAGCAGGATGAGCCTTTTCTACTCTGATTCTTATAAAAAATGGATGGCTGGGGCTGGTGGCACACGCCTGTAATCCCAGCAGCTTGGAAGGCGGAGGCAGGAGGATGGCAAGTTCATGGCCAGCCTCATCAAGTTAGCAAGGCCCTAAGCAACTCAGAAAGACCCTGTCTCTAACAAAATATTAAAAGAGCTGGGGATGTGGCTCAGAGGTTAAGTGCCCCTGGGTTCAATCCCTGGCACCAAAACAACAAAAAAACCAACAATGGAGACCCGTCAGTCCTCACAGGTGCACATTTCTTTTCTGCATTTGAAAGCAACACAACAGGCTCCTGTAGTGGGGTATGTGACTTCTGAGAAGCCTGTGCAGAGTCCCCAGGGCACTTCCTGCTGATCCTCAGTGCTCTACTGTCAGCCCCTAGGAGCACCGGTTCCCAGTAGGACCTTCAGAAAGTCCTGATAGTGTCTGTAAAAATTAAATTACTCAGGGTGAGCCAGGCACAGAGGCACATGCCCCAGATCCCAGCACCTCAGGAGGCTGAGGCAGGAGGAGCCCAAGTTTAGGGCCAGCCTGGGCTACTTAGTGAGATGCTGTCTCAAAATAAAAACAGAAAAAAAGAGAAAAGGATGAGGATGTGGCTCAGTGGTAGACCTGCTTAATCCCAAGTACAAAGAAAAGAAAAAAAAACAAAAGAAAAGAAAAGAGAGGAGAGGAGAGGAGAGGAAAGGAGAGAAAAGGGAAGGGAAGGGAAGGGAAGGGAAGGGAAGGGAAGGGAAGGGAAGGAAAGGGAAGGGAAAGGAAGGGAAGGAAGGCAGGAAAAAAAGAAAGGAAAGGAAGGATAGAAAAGAAAGAAAGAAAGGAAGGAAGGAAGGAAGAGGAAGGAAAGAAAAGAAAGGAAAGGAAGGAAGATAGCTAGCTCAGGGTACAAATCCTGCTATAAATAATCCAACAAATACTTAGAAGTAAATTTGAAATTTTCTGTGTCAGCTGACTTCTGCATTTAATAGTCTAAGACATACTTTCTCCTGTGAGATCAGGACACAACTTCAACAGTGTCTTGCAGTCACCCCAGGCCAGGACAGTGACTGTGACAACATTGTCATTGCCACAACCGGTTTATCTTGCTCATACTTTCCTTTTATGTGCATGCACAAAAATCTAAGCCTTTTAGATTTTTTTTTTTTTTTCATTACACAAGAATACGATAGGGGCTGGGGCTCAGTGGTAGAGCGCTTGCCTAGCACATGTGAAGCACTGGGTTCCATTCTCAGCACCACATAAAAAAACTAAATAACAAAATAAAGGCATTGTCTCTATCTACAATTAAAAAAAAAAAAAAAAAAAAAGAACATGATAAAACTCCTAAGTGGGCAAGTGCCGCCAGCCCTCTCCCCAGGCAGTGTGGAGTAACCACGGAGCTCATCTGGCCTGAGCATCATCCTACAGTACAGGACGCACAACTAGGAATCCTGCGTTTGCTTCAGAACCCACGGCAAACTCTAAATGTCACCCCGAAGGAGGATGCACACTGTCCCTGGCTGGACAGACGGAGGGCAGATCGGGCTGCAGAACAGACGCTAACCTGCCTTGAAAGGACAGAGGATGAGAACTGCTTGTCGGAGGGCTTTCTGAAGCTCCCGCCATGTGGGGCACGCGCCACACCTGGGAAGTCCCTAAGAAGGAGCCTGCTGGACGCCTTCGGCACGTGAGAACCTCCCTGCCCTGTGTCCACGGCACAGTATCAACTCTGGATTTAAACACCCACCATGGCCCGCGTGATGAACGTCACTCAAGACACCTTACCGGACACTCGCTGCAGCGGGCCCGGTATTTCTACTTCCTACTCAGTTCACTACAGGCCCATGTGGGAGGCACACACGTGGACACCCAGCTCCACCTGGTGGACGAAGCTGGAGGAAGTCCCCTCTGTACCCCACCCGCAGCCAGCTGGGCCGCCCTACCTTTGCCCACAGGCCCGTTGTGGGCATCACGCTCTTCTGCAGAGTTCAGGCCCAATGGGGGTGTGTCGGGGTTCTCTGGCTGCGACCTGAGAGGCTGAGAGGCGGGTGGCGAGGCAGGGTCCAAGGACTCCAGCTGTAAGGGAGAGCTGTCTGTGGTTGACTTTAACCGTTCTCTGGAACCTTCTTTCTTTGGTTTGATGAGTTTGACTAAGGCTTTGGCTCCAATCCAGTGGTTCTTCCTAATTAGAAGATTTTCGGAAAGCACAATCAATTCTCCACACCCCCCAGCTGGTCACCAGGTCCCCTGATGTGAGCTGGGATTTCCATCATCAGCCTAAGAAACTGGGCTGTTAATTTCGGGTTCAGAGGATGGCACTGGGGATGGCTGGGGATGTGGCTCAGTGGCACAGCGCTTGCCTCACATGGGCGAGGCCCTAGTTTCCATCCCCAGCACCACACCAAAAAATAACCCCAACAAAGAATACGGTGCTCACAACCAATGCCACTATCACTTTGGGACCCAGAAAGAAGCTGGATGACATCAGAAGAAATCCCTGCTAGTCTCCCAGGAAAAAAAGAATGTCGCATGAAGCAACTGGCTCTTGCTTTCCCGTGCGACGTGGGGGAAGACGGGCCATGCTAAGCTAGCTGGCAACGTCTCTGTCAAAAGCCACCTCATTTTCTGCTCAAGCTGGTAAAGAAGCAAGCTGCATCCACTGACCCCTCCCGGCACAGAGCAACCTGGACCAGGACTGAGGGCAGAGGGCCATCGGAATCAGAAGCAGTGCATTTGTGGGGTAAGGGTGACGCTGCAGCTGACGGGAAGTCAAAGGCAAGCTGGGTAACCACGCCTGTGTTCCCACTGGCTCAAGTGACCCCTAAACCTCGCCTGCCTCAATTTCCACGTCTGCTAAATAAAAGATTGAGAGGTTCTGAAATTCTGTGATGTCAACAGAGACCCCTGGAGGGATTTGTGGTGACCTCAACTTCAAGGTGGGGTTGGCCCAGAACAATCCAAAGGAAGAGCTCCCGAGGTTGAGGCCTGGGACATCAGAAGCACTGCTGGATAAAGGCTGGCAGGCTACCGCTCACGGGAGAAGAGACGGTGTTTGCGGAGGTTCTGCGCGTCAGGCTAACAGGCTGCCATGCTCGCACACTGCGGAGCTCGGCCAGGGCCCTGCCCACGCTTCCCTAGCACAGGTGTTGTCCACGGCAGGTTGAAAGGTGAGCCCACAGACTGACCCCTAAAAGGGCTTGTGGCTAATAAGCCCATGTATCCTCAGGGCCAGCTGGAGTCCGCCACCCCCACAGGACAAGCTGGGGTCGGCACAGGGCAGGCCTGCTGGGGGGTGAGGTGGACCCGCCAGCTGTGCTGTCAAATCTCAGAGCGACTCACTTCTTGGGAGCAGGGTCATAGAACTTGTACTGGTCCATGATTTTCTCTTCCAGTTTTTCCTTATGTCTCCGCAAGGCATTCAATTTGTCTCTGTGAACAGAAAGGAAAGAAAAGCTGTCATCCAAAAAATGAGTGAAGCACTCTCAGCCCAGGCTGGGCAGAAGACGTGTCTGACATCAGAGGGAAAGGGCTCCACACCACTGCTGAGTGTGAGTAGGGAATGGAGGCACCTGCCAAGGGCTCGGGGAGCCCTGCACCTGAGGCCACCCAGGATCCAGCTGAGTGAGCTCCAGGGAATGACCCTCCACCCATCTGAACACCCATGCTCGGAAGCCTGAGGGCTCCCAGGCAGGCCAGTCAGGCGGACGATGGGCACTCCTGGGAAGTCAGATCACCAAAGTCAGACCTCTGACCCGGGCCCACCCAGAGGGCACCTACTAATGCCTCTGGGAACACACCAGGGAGCTCTCGGGGGCCAGGCAAGGAAGACGTGACCTGGGCAGAGCTGCGACAGCGGAGGTGTGGCAGGGCCTGTGGCAGGCCTGAGGCCCCCAGTAGCTGGCTCCTGCAGGTCACTGTCCCAGAGCACAAACCCAGGCCTGGGGGGTGACCTGAGCCAGAATCCAGGTGACCAGGAACAATCAGCTGATTTCCATGTGTCAGAAACCACTTCACATTTTCAAAATCAAAGCAAAGGACCTGAGACAATGCCTGAATCCCAGATGCCAATAGGCACTGCTCCCTGGGGAGCCTGGTGTGCTTCCGTTTAGTCTACAAGCCTCCTGTGTGGACAGTTCGGAGGTCTTAGAGGAGAGGGTCTTCCTTCTCTAAGCTGCGGGGTCCCCCAAGCCTCAGGACTTCCCAGGGGATCACTGTGAGGCCACACCAGGAGAAGAGGGACCTCGGGGCCCCTCTGCACGAACTCTGGGCAGTCACTGTCCTCGGCCTGCTACCTGCCCTGAGCTGCGCTGCCCTCCCTGCTGCCTCTGGCCCCACAGGGCACACATGGGCCTGGAGCAGGCTCCAGGAAGGGAGCCGACCAGGAAGGGAGCCTGATGCAGACACTCTCAAATGCAAAAATGTCACCCAATAATCCCCCAGGAACCAGGTTCTACACCATCTGTTAGCACCCGCCCCACCTCTGCTGGCAATTCTACCACATGGGTTACAGGGACAACTTCAAGCCACTGTCATTTCTGCCCCCAAATTACAGAGTGGGTTTACCTATGAACCTTCTTCCGGTAGGTGGCAGGCAGATGAAGCAGGGAGAACAGGAAGAAGTGCCATCACGCCAGGGAGAGTGGGGACCACCTGGGGCTCAGTGACCACCTCACTCCCCAGGCATGTCCCTTCCTGCCCTCACCACACTGTACAAGCACAGCGGGGCCTGCCTGGGTGGTGATCCCGTGAGGGACAGGCTGGTCATCACAGCATGCAGCAGTGAAACCACCTTGATTCTTGAGAGGCACGTTGGACTACTCAGCTTGGGGACCACGAGGCCTCCCACAAGATGCTTCCGCTTGCTCTTTACCTCCGCAGCCTCCTGGGCTGCCCAGGCTGGCATCCCTTAGAACTTCCCAGTGCACTGAGGCCCTGGCTGTGCACCCGCACCAGGCCTGCTCTCCTGAAGCCTCTGCCTACTCCTGGCCCAGACCTCCTGCCACACCCCTCCCCCTTGGCCTGCCCCTCTCATCTTGGGCAGCAGCAGAAACCAACCCACCCCCTTCTGTCTGCCTCCATGGCTCCCCGTTGAATGGCTGGCAGGGGACCCAGTGCTGTTTACACCTCTCCGCCCTATTGGCGGCCAGTCTGACCACCGGCTGGGGAAGAGATGCACAGGCCTGGAGATACGCTCAGACTCTGATCTGCATTCTCTCCCTGAGATACTCATCTTTGGTGCTGGTGTATTCCTAGAAGTGAACTCATTTCCAAACGCAGAGGAGGAAGTTTCCAGGGGTAGACAGTGACTTTGAAATAGCCAACAAAAGCCAACCACCACTTGCAGAAACCTAAAGCACTCCAGCGAGGTGGAGAGCTGGCCCAAACCCTGGCCTGGAGACCCCGGAGGCCAGGGGCTACTCTGTCCAAAATGCCGCAGGCTTGGCAGGCAGCAGGGGATATCAGGACTTGCGGGGACAGGACTGCTCGCTGACATGCGCCCCCCCCACAGCCCCCTTACATGTACTGCTTCTGCTCCTCATGGTACTGCTCCTGGCTCTCCATGTTCTGCTCTAGCAGCATCTGGTTCTGCTGGCTCAACAGCTGGATCTGGCTCAGGAGGTGGTGATTCTCCTCCTCCAAGTTCCCCTTGAGACGGGAAAGCAGCTGGAACACAAGAGACGCAGCCTGTACACCAGGGGACCCCAAGAGCCCGCTGCTGGGAGTGCAGCTTCCCAAAGAAGGGAAAGGCCGAGGGCACAGGCTGTCCACCTCAGTGACTGACACTGAGGAACCCGGGAAAGGCCCAAGGGCCAGAGACATGGCTGCCGGGCACCCGACATGCCCGGCCTCCCTGCAGGGCACACCACGGATGTCGAGGCTAACTCTGGAAAAACAGAAGAGAAAGACCTCATTTCATCATTTTATGATTATATGCTGAAACAATATTTTGGATATTGATAATACTAAATCAAACTTATTAAAATTAATTTCAGCTGGGCACAGTGGCACATGCCTGTAGTCCCAGAAAGACTGCCTGGCGGTCAAGGTCAGCCTGGGCAGCACAACAAGACACATGCAAAAAATTTTTTTTCATTAAAAATTTCAAAACATGTTTTAAATGTCGCTACTGGAAACTAAACCGCATGAGTAGCTTGATCCTGTTTCTAAAGGACAGCTTCGCCCTCCAGAGGCGGCACATCTTCCTCCCAGCCATCCATGGCTACCCAACTCCACCACAGTGCAATCCCTTCCGCTGGGTGCACTTTCCTCAAGGGGACGTGAGGAGTGGGTGGGACCCATGGCCACTGGTCCACTCCTCACCCAGGGTCCCCGAGGGAACTGGGCCTGGGCCCTCGTGTGTCCTCAGGGGCCAGCCCACACACTGGCTAGGGGACTGCAAGCCTTGGTTTCTTCACCTGCGAGGTCTCCTGCACCACCTCAGGGCCAAGGAAAAGCCTCTGGTTGCTTCTCAGCCAAGAAAGGCAGGAGGAAACCCTGTCCTCAGGTCACTGTCCCAGGGCTGCCCCAGAGCTGGGGTGGGCTCCCCTGCCTCCCTGTCCTGGGTCTGTTTAAGATCCTGCCTGAAGAGAGGGCTGTGTGGCTCACGATGACCGTCTCCACCTGGTGCACCAGAGGGGACTGCGGCTCTGCTGTCGGCAAGCCGGGGACTCCTGAGCGAACCCTCGCCTCCCTAGGACGCTGGGCCAGTCAGCAGGGACCCACAGTGAGGCCAGGTGAGGAGGCTGTCCTGACACAGCCTCTCCCCAGCGGCCTACCTCACAGTGGTTGTCCAGCTTGGTCAGCGAGAGGTCCATGCTCTGGTGCTGCTCCTTCAGCTCGTCGAAACGTGCCTGCCAGCGGTTCAGCTCCAGCTGCGAGCTGTTCAGCGCGGTTTTCAGCTCCTTGGTGTGGGCGTGTAGCTCCTCATACTCCCCCTTCAGCTGGTGATGCAGGAAAGTGACCCTGCAGAGGGGACAGCCACGGAGCAAAGGGGCTGAAGAGTGTTCTGAAGAGACTGGCCCAGGGCCAGCCTGGGAAAGGACTTCTGTCTGCAGCGGGACGGGGAGACCAGAAGGCAGAGTGCTGCCTGGACAGCTGGCCCCACACGCCTGGAGACTCCGCTCTGACTCCAGGCACCACACACAGCCCTTGATGAGCAGAGACTCGGGTGCAGAATAAACAGCTGTGCGGGAATTCACCACGGCCCACCTGTCCAGCTCGCCCCGCAGCTTCTGGTTCTCGCCTGCGGTGACGGCGTGTGTCCGCTGCTCCTGCTGCAGCGCCTCCCGCTCGGCGGTCAGGACGCCCTGCAGCTCATCCAGCTCCGCCTTCTGCTTCAGCAAGTCCCCGTGCCTGTCGGAGGGATAGTGGGGTCTGGCCCGGCCTTCTAGCAGGCAGCTCACCCCAGGAGACTCGACCCCTAGAAAAGGGGATTCCTCCAGAGGAGCCTGTGCAGCTCGAGGGGTGGAGCAGGGGCAGGACAGGGGGCAGAGCACTGGCCAGAGCCCAGTTTTGCCCAGAAAACTCTCCCCCAGACACGGTCCCTTGCTTCCTGCCAGAGCACCTGCTCCTCTAGGCTCCTGGGAACACCAGAGGGACCTCCTGAACTCCACGCCCTCCTCCTTGAGGGAACGCAGACTCAGTCACAAGGTGGCCCAGTAAGCACGGACAGATCTGGAGGAAACCACAAAATAAACAGCCAACCTCCGCCACCCACTGCCTGGCCTCCTCTCCAGCCTCCCCATGCCCTGTGGGGCCGCGTCTGCTTGTCCTGCCTCCGTCTCCTGGAGGAGCAAGGTTTGCCCAAGAGCTGCCGGCCGGCTGTCTCCCCTCGCATCAAGCACAGGCACAGCGGCCACACTGCCCCTCCCGTCCTGGCCACAGCCCTCAACCCTCCCCTCAGGGATTGGTTTTTTCCACACTCAATCCTTGTGGGCTGCAGTCATTTCTGGGGGACAGCAGATCACAAGGATGTCTGGAAGGCCCCAGTGTGGCCAAGGACAGAGCTGTCACCGGGGCTCTGCCTGGCTTTTGGGGTGAGGGTGGGGTCCGTGCTCAATCAGGCCAATGATGCCAGGAGAAATCAAGCTGGACAAACAAGGGCCATGGATGACCATTAGGGATCCCAGGGCCTGTTCCCCTGTGACTCAGAAAAACATGCTGAGGAAGCACGCCAGAAGCCATCAGTAACTCCCCAGCTGCAGGGTGGACTTCCGGAGTCTTGCTCACCACTGAGTCCCCGCAATGACCGTGGACTTGTCCAACATGTCAATGCAAAGACTGCAGAATCACCATCCCCGTGGGGCAGACACCCACTCAAGACCCTGAGTCACGGCAGCACCAGCCGCCTGCCCAACCAACATGACTCGGAGCAGCTACCAGCTGCAGCCCTAAGCAAGACCCAAGGCCATGTGGGCTCCTGCCAAGCAACAGCACGGTCAGGAGCCCTGCCACAGGCAGCACGGGAGGGCGGGAGGAGACCCTGCCTGGACCGGCCTTCCGCCGCCACGATCCACTGACAGCCTGCCAGCGGCATGCATCCAGGCCATGTCGAGACATGCCCACACATGTGGCAGGCGTCCTACGAACATGGCATGGGTACGGGGCGGGTGCAGGAGGGGAGACGGAGGTGTGGAGAGCAGCAGATGCACCTTCCAGCAGGAGAGTCTGACAGGGACAGAGATGGACGGACAGAGGGGAGGGGAAGACGAGGCACTTGGTGAGTGAACCAACCCGCATCCTCACCACCCACATGCCCACAGCTTCGCCAGCACCCCAGGGTTTTCTGGGTCCCTAGGATGGAAACTCCCTGCACATCAGCCACCCCACCGGGAGAATCAATGCCCATGCCCAGTGGCTGTGGGGCTCCCTCCTGCGGCTGTCTGAGCATCCAACTCAGGGGCATTGAGCGCCCCTGGCCTGAGGCACCCCCTCTGATCCTCCACACCTGCCCGGAGTCCAGTGGCTCAGTGGCTGCACAGGTCAGCTGAGGATGGCCGACTGAACGCACAGAAGCCAGGACCCGTGATTGCCTGGAGCGCAGCTGAGATCTGTGCATTCCACGTATAGGCATTTTACCAGAAAAAGACCCAAAATCCAACAACAGAAAAACCACCAGAAGACAAGTGGGGGCAGAGGGTGGGAGGCACAGAGGACACGAGGGGCCCCACGGGGGGATGTGGAAGATGGTGACTGGGGGTTCCCGATACCATCTGCTACACTTCACGCTTTCAGAGGTTCACAGGTTTATGTTTTAAAAAGCAAGCAGGCCAGACCCCGGTGTGAAGAGCAGGCCCGAGGAGCCAGGGCACATCCTGTACGCTGGCTGCTGAGAATTCCCTCCTGACAGCTGGCTGGGAGAGGAGAGGGAGCCGAGGCACAACCCTCAGGAGAGACGGCCTCACACGCCCACACTGGGCTGGCCGGCGCCGGCACTGACCCCACTTCTCCCTGGAGGGCTCTCCCTGCCACTTGGTCCCCAGCTGCACAAACTTCTAATTGCTGAAGGTGACATTTTATTTCCTTCCCTTTGGGAAAGCGCAGGCGCCCCAACAAAGGGAAGCAGCTGCCAAGAGGAAACGGGTGCAGCTCAGTGCTGCAGCGTGCTTGCTTAGCATGTGCGAGGCCCTGGGATCCCTCCCTGAAACCCCCATGTGGGATGGGGAGGCGGGTGCGAGGAGAGGAAATTCAGGAAGGGACAAGGCAGAGCTCCAGCCTAGGAAGGCCCCACCCCCTCCACAGGCCCACCAGCCTCCAAGGCTCCTCCGCCCTTGCCTCCTCCCAGGTCCCAGAGCCCCCGTGCCCCAGGCCCCACCTCTCGCCCAGCTCCTTGTGCTCCAGCTCCAGGTTCCGGTGCAGCGTCTTCAGACAGCTGTGCTGGTGGATGAGGGCCTCATACTCGGAGGACTGGCGCTCGTGCAGGGAGCCCAGGTGCTCGTGGTCCTGCAGCAGGGCCTCGTAGGCAGCCGCCAGCTGCTCGTGCTGCCTCTGCAGGCCCTCGTGCTCCGTCTCCTTGGCCGCCTGCTGGCTCTGGAGCAGGGTGTACTGTGCGGTGAGTGAGGCGCTCTGGGAGCTCAGCGTGGAGTTCTCCACCTGCCACGAGAGCCAGGCAGCCGGCGGGCAGGCGGTGAGCAGGCCAGGCCCAGGAGGAGGCTGCCCCAGGCCTAAGGAGCTGCCTGGGACGGGTCTCGCTACTCTCCCCCTGGTGCTGGGCTGGAACCCGTGGCGGGGTTGTGGCCACTGACCTGACCCCCAGCCCTGTCGTATGTTTGGACAAGGTCTCAAGTTGCACCAACTTGCCATCCTCCTGCCTCAGGCTCAATTCCTGGGATTACAGGCGTGCACCACTGCCTGTGGCTAACTCTATTTTTAAGAGACTATTTTTCCAAAACGAGCATACAGAATATCTGTCAGGATATAGACCACCTGAACAACACTACCAACCGGCTTCACATCATCGATATTTATAGAACATTCCACTCGCATCGTCCAAAACCATTAGGAAACTGGACAGGAGCCAGAACCACCCCATACTAAAGCCAGACAAAGGAGGCTTACAGGACAAACAAGCCAATCCCCTGTTCCTGTTTTAAAAGAACAAGTCTCAACCTCTCTGCCAAACAGTTTCCTGCCCTTGTCCCATAAGGAACCTGTTTCCAAACTCTTCTCAGGAACAACATTAATGATCATTTGTTTTCCTTCACAGGCTTTTCAAAGGCTCTGCCAGGTTTTACTGCACAGAAATCTGAACAACTCTCTTTAACCAAACTTATTCCATCTCCAAACCTCTTTCATAAGTCATTCCTAATAAAATCTCAAGGAACAGACTTTGGGAAACATGGACAACAATCTCAGTAAAGCAGCCTTCAGCCCCATCACTGAGAATGGCTAAGAGGGGCTCAAATGTCCCTGACTACAGAGAGCCCCAAACTCACCCAGGCACTTCCCTGCTGCTTCCCTGGGGTCCCAGTGCCTGGCCTGGCCCAGTACCTGCAGCGTGGCGGTCTGGGTTTGCAGCGTGGTGGTGCGCTCCTGCAGGAAGGCGCTCTGCTTCTGCAGCGTCAGGATCTGGCTGCTAAAGGCCGCGTTCTGTGTCTCCAAGTGCTGCAGCTGCTCCCTCAGCAGCTGCTTCTCCGCCTGCAGAGCTGCATTCTGGGGACAGGACACACATCACCAATCAGACCCTGGTGGGGTGAGCACCAACCAGCTACGGGGACCTGTATTGCAAGGACCCCTCAAGAGGAGACACAGGCCAGAGCCAGAACCACCAGGTGTGGGAGGTACGTTTCCCTCTGTGAAAAGGATTTTAGAAAAACAGACCACGCACCATGGGTTACTGTGTGGAGCCCAAGCTGAGCAGAGGGCCAGGGCACCTGGTGGTAAAGCCACCTCGGCCTTTTCCTCTGCAATGCCTTCCTCTGTGTCCCACGGACACCCTGGGAGTGCTTTCCTGTGAGCTGGGGGGACTCCTGAGTCCCTCACAGGACAGGGAGTGGCATGGGGAACAATGGGGACTAATGCAGTCCACACCGGCTGTGCCACGACAGGGCTCAGGCCGGGATGCAGGAGCCCCCTGCTGTCCCTTGTCAGCTCGGGACTTGGGGAGTATCTCAAACTTCAATCTTGGCTTTTCCATCTGTCAAAAAATGAAGATCGACCCTTCACAAGTTCATTGCTGGGAATCAAATAATCAAAGGCACAGACATGCGCTGGCCAACGAGTTCTGCAGAGGGCCGGCAGACGCCTCTTGGGTCTGCCCGCCACAGTGTCTCCATCTCAACCACTGAATGCAGCCATCACAGTGGAAAGCAGCTCAGACGACCTGTTAAAAAGGTGGCTATGCTCCAATAAAACTTTACTGACAGACGGTGGGGGCCTTGGCAGGTGGTGCTGGGACCCAGTCCTGTAAGACACCACCACGTGGCTGGTGAGCAACCACAGACGGGTCCCATCAGAGGCAGGTGGCGATGGGAGACCACATGGGTCCTCTAGGTGAGAAACCCACAAGTGAGTGGGCGCCCATCAGACCTGCCAGGACGGCTTGGGAAATGTTCAGCTGGACCCAGGGAACCTCAGCAGCAATGACCTGTCATCGGTGTGACTATTAAGAGGACATCCCTGTCTCTGCACGGCTGTGGCCAGGGCAGCTCACTCACATTCCGTTCCAGCTCGATGGCCCGGTCCTTCACGCGGAGCAGCTCCATGGTGGCCTCCTGCTGGCTGGGTCCCCAGGCCTCCTTCTGGTGACCGGCTGCCTTGCCCACAGGGTGCCTGAGTGAGTTCTGTGCGTGCATGCCATCCTCCTGGGTCTGCCTGAGCCTCTCGTGCTCCTCCTTCACCTGTGGGCATGGTGGCAGGAAAGCAGATTCGAGGCAGGAAGCAGGCCCGCTTGAAGTCCTTTTCGTGGCGGGAGGGCACCTCACCCCAGTCTCGATGGCACCCACTCCCCCCTGGGCAGGACAGGCCCTACACGCCCTTCTTCTGCTCCTGTGGGCCCTGCATGCCTCCCCCTCCGTCCAGAGGATGGACAAGCAGGGACCTGAAGCTCATGCTGGCCTCAGCCCCCATCTCAGCACGTGACCGAGGTGGTCTCCCAGCTTCCCTGAGCTTCTGTCTATGCCATTACCAAGGCTGCAAGTCAGACACCACGCATCTCACACGGCACAACCCCGCCAGCACAAGAACCTCTGGCCTGCAGATTCAGCTGTACTACAGGGGACATTTGCACACACGTGGAGCAGGTGTATGTGTGGAGAGTTCCTCTGCCCACGTGTGTGGAAAGCGTGTGTGATGTGGGGGAAGCACGTCTGTGCATGTGGAGCACACATGTGAAGCGTGTGTGTGTGTGTGCGGAGCACTCACGCGTGGCTGCCAGGGAGCAGGCACGTGCATGCCGTCACGAGCCCGTCCCACCTCAGGGCACCTGGGAGACTCCAAGGGTCTCTGCTCCATGCCCAGGGCTCAGTGGCACGTCCCACACCCCGCCAGATGGACAGGGGGCTGCTCACACGCCTCTGGCTGACCATCCCCCTGCATGTGATCCTGACAGTTCACCTGCACCTGCCCAGGGACACGGACATGCAGGAGGCCCTTTGCTATCCAGGCGAGGGGCCAGGGAGCCCAGGCGGCCCTCACCCTCTGCAGCTCGCCCTGTAACTGGAGGTTCAGGCTAGCCTTCTCTTCCACCTGTGCTTCCAAGAATGCAATCTTCTCTTCTTTCATGCCCAGGGCTGTTTTCAATGCGGATTCACTTCTGCCCTCCAAAATCTTATATTTTCTGAAAAACACAAAGACATGAGAGAATCAGTGACCGGCCTCTTCTCCCTGACACCACTCTCCTCGTTCCCAGGTACGCTGTTTCTGCTTGGCTCTCCTCTCCACCTGGGAGCCAAACCACCGTCCAGAGCCCTACTGGGGCCCTAAGCAGACACCTGTGAACCCTCGCATGGGCACACGCCAGGCTTCAGGGACTAGTCACTGTCCTGGGGAGGGGTCCTCATGGCCATTTTACAGACAGAAACTGAGTCTCAGAAAGGTTAAGCAAGGTGCCCAAGGTCACCGTGCCGGGTACGTGGTGAGGTTCAGCCTCTCCACCACAGTGGCATCCCACCAGCAGGCTCGGGAGTCTTGCAGGCTACAAATCCAGGGACAGCCCAATAAGAAGAATTTCCTTAGAAAATGAGATCGTCTCAGAAAACACGGCCGAGAGAAGCTGCAACTGTCAAATTGAGAACAAGGTGCCCTGGGCTGGGGCATGTCGCAGGCCAGCACAGCAAGTGCACAACCTTCTGCTTCCCTGAAAATCTCCAGGAACAAGAAGGACCTGGACGGTAAGGACATGGCCTCAGTCACACAGTGACAATCGAGAACACTAAATGGGGGCCTCGGGCCTACAGCCTCAACAGTGGAGGAAGCACCACCGTGCGGGGAGAGCGTCCTCACGTGTCACCGTGGCTGTCATCGTCCTGCAGCAGCAGCTCCTTGCTGAGGCCCACCTTCTCCAGCTCCTGGCTCAGTGTGTCCAGCTCACTGGTCAGCTGCTGGCTCTTCAACTTCTCCAGTACCAGATCCTGCAAAGGTGGGAGACACAGGGTGGGGTGAAGGCCGTGGAAACTCAGCAGGGGGCGGGGCCGGGGCCAGGGAGCGGAGGGGCACTGGGGACAACCAAACCGGGTTGGCCCCGCGGCGAGAACCAGCCTCACATGCTCCTCCTCAGAAGCGCTGTGACCCCACCGATGCTGGCCTCGGAGTAGCGAGTCTGACCCTGATGACCTGATGGGCTTTTTACAGAGTATCATGTCATTAAATGCTCACTGCAGACATTTAGAAACAGGGGGAAAGGCACAACGAGGGCGGATTTTATTTCAAGCCCTGGCTCTGGTTAACGTTCCAGGACGTGGTGCTGCACAGGTGGCCGCCCGTGCCCTCCCCCTCTCTGGTCTCTGGAAGAAGCCGCCAGGTGCCACAGCCTCCTGTGCAGTTATCCCTCCTACCAAAGCCCAAGCATCTGTTGCCCCCAGCGTCCCTGCCACCTTGTGCTAGCTGAAGCCAGGTGACCAATCCTGGGCAGTGGGCTGAGTGGGAGTGACACGGAGTGACCGTTCTGGTTTGGATGTGAGGTGTCCCCCAGAAGCTCATGCATGAGTCAGTGCCAGAAGTTCAGAGGAGAAATGATCGTGCTGAGTCTTAACCTATCAGTGATTTGATCCTGACAGGGATTAACTGAGTGGTAACTGAAGTGGTGGGTGTGGTTGGAAGAGGGAATTGGGACGTGGCTGTGGGTATATATTTGTATCTCTGCTTCCTTATGATACAACCTGCTTTCCTCTGCCTTGCTCTTCCTCCATGATGTTCTGCCTCACCTCGAGCCCCAAGGAATGGAGCTGGTCTTCTATGGACTAAGACCTCTGAAACCGTGAGCCCTCAAATAAACCTTTCCTCCTTTGCAATTGTTCTGGTCGGATCCTTCAGTCACAGCAGCGAAAGAGCTAACCAAAACAATGCTTACGGCTGAAGCCCTTGCTTTAGCTGGGTGTGACCTTCCAGCGTCCTCTCTCTTGCCAGGGCCACTGCCCACACCAGGTGCTGAGGGTGGAACTGTGTGATTGGAGCAGCCAGGGCTGCTGAGTCCCAGCACAGAGGACAGACCCCAGGAACTCTGGTGATGGCAGCATGCCTCTGCTGTGATGAGCAAAGGGACATGGTGGCTGGCGGTTGAGGCATGCCTGCCCTGCACTGGTGGAGATGGTGATGGAGGGTGGCACACAGCCTGCAGCTCCACAGCGCCCCAATAGCCCTCACCCACAGTCCCGTTGTGGACGCAGACACTGTTGAGTCCCCAACTCCATGTCCTTCCCTTTCTGGACACACAGTGCCTGCAGCTGCCTGGGCTGTGTGGCTGAGCTCCGCCCACGGGCTGTGATGGTTCTCCCTCACTCTAGGGGAGCTGGCAGAAGACTCCAAGGGGACAGCTGAGCCACCAGCTGGAAGAAGTCAAGTACCTGAGCCATCGAGCCCAGGGTACCTGGGAACATGCACACTGACCCCAAGGTGAGGGAGACAGCCTGGGTGTTAGGCCCCTCAGATGCTGAAGCTGTCACCAGAGCAGCTGTTCACTGTAATGAACAAACGCTCAGCTGGCCCAGGTGACTGACACCAGGGACAGGCAGGATGCGTATTTCTGGAGAATCTTACATCGAGACCCGCTGCCCATCACCGCATTTAAAGGAACCAGCCCAGGAAAACAGTCTGACATACTCATGAAGGCCACATGTCTCTGGACGTCCACTGCAACTTTGGGGGTGGGGGTGGGGGTGCTGGGTGCAGTTCAGCAAGCACACCCGGGGTTCAAACCCAGGAAACCAAGAAATCACAACTGGGAAAACACTGGAAGTAACCTAAATGCCCCCCAAAATGATCACAGTAAATCTACGTAACTTGCACCCGTTGAGAAAGCATACCCGAGAAGTGTATTTAAGAGAACAGACGTGACGTAACTAATAATAAAAGACACGCTCGACTATGTCGTCTGCAGAGCGATGACTCTAGATTTTCTGACTCGACAATCACATTATGCATTACGGTCTCTTCCCAAGCTAGCAACGTGTGCTCATTTCCTATCTCTTGACGGGGGCTGGGGACAACCAGCTGCAGCTCCCAGTCACCCAACTGGGAAGGGGACACCAGAGACACTCCAGTGTGCTGTGCTGCTGAGCCAGGATGTGCGGCCAGTTAAGTCTGGTAGTGCATTTTCCACTCCAGGTGTTTCCAGCCTGTGACGGGTCTGCTGGGACGTAGCCCGCTGCATGCCAAGGAGTGTCTGCATGAACACACAGGGGAACCAGAGGGGGCACCGGTGTGGGGTCTCCTTGGGTAGTTAGGAGACCTTCCCCAGGCTCCTCAGACTCCCAGGTAGGATCTGTGAGGAGACAGAGACAACCCTCGGGAGGACGAACTCCCCTTCCATCTGGAACCACACACCCACAACCAGCCCCAGGTGCTGCTCACCTCTCTCAGGGTGGTCAGCGTCCTCGTGTGCATGGTGACCTGCTTGGTGAGGTCCCTGTTGTCCTTCTCCAGCTCCTTCAGCTTGCTGGTGGCGTCCCTGCAGCGGGCCAGCTCCTTGTCCAGTGCACGGCTCTCCCTCTCGGCTGCCGACAGCTTGGCCGCACTGTCGTCCAGGACAGCGTCCTTGAGCTCCACCTGCTGCCACAGGCGCTTGGCCTCCTTCTCCAGCAGCTTCTTGTCTTTCTCAAGCTGGGCCACCTCCTGCTCCAGGGCCTTCCTATCCTCCTCGGCTCTCTCCAGCTGCTTGTTGGTGAGCCGCAGGGCTTCCAGGTCTCGCTGCAGGGCCTGGTGCTCGGCCTCCAGTTCGGCCAGCTCCTGCTGCAGGGCCTGCGACCTGTGGCCACTGCTCTCCAGGCTTTGCTGCAGCCGGAGGTTCTCCGTGCTCACACTCTGGTAGCTGAGCTCCAGGCGCTCCGACTTCTTGCTCAGGGCCTTCAGCAGCTCCACGTTCTTCCGCAGCTCCTCCTTCTCCCGCTCCAGCTGCTGGTTCTCCTTCTCGATCTGCGCCATCTTGGCGCTGGTGAAGCGCATGGTCTCCACCATCTTCCGCAGCTCCAGGTTCTCCTTGTCTAGCTGCTTGTTGTCCCTCTCTAGGCCCTCGAGCTGTATGGACACGTTCTGCAGGGTGTCCAGAGACTTCCTCAGCGCCCGGTTCTCCAGCTCCAGGCCCTCGACCTTCTCGGTGGCCGTCTTCAGGGAGGTCACCTTCTTGGCCAGCTGCTCGTTCTCTTTCTCCAGCCGGTGCAGCTCCTTCTCTAGCGTCTCCGCCCGCTCCCCGTTCTCCTTGGCCTGCTCCAGGTCCTTGTGTAGCTGCTGTTTCTCCACCTCCAGCTGGCTGACTTTGCTGCTGGCCTCCGCCACAGCCTGGTGGAGGGTTCTGTTCTCCTTCTCGACCTCCTTCCCTCGGGTCTCGTTGCTGACCTGTGACCTCTCCCGCAGTGACCATACCGTTCGGTGGAGGTGGTCCTTTTCCTGCTCCAGATCCTTAATCTATGGGAAAAACGATGGCATGACCCAGGCTGCTGCACGAACCTACGCCAGGGATAAGTGCTCACACCAGGGGCCTGGGAAGCAAAGGCCTTTGGTGACCATCCCACTGAGCACCCACACCCATCCCAGCAATCCTGAGGCCCCAGAGACACAGCCAAGCGGCAGACGCCAAAGCTGACACGGTTCAGGTCGAAACATATTCAGTGCAGCCAGGATGGCTTTAAAACCTCGACGACACCTCTGCCCCTTACTGGAAGGTTCAGCACCTTCCCCTAGTTCTTTCTGCTTGGCCAGCAGGACCCCAGTACCAGGCCTTGCCCACCTGGTAGCCTCCACGGGCCTCCTCTGCTCACGGCTCCCAGCTCCTTCCTACCTCACCTGTGCTGTTCCCTCCCTCTTGGGTACTTTCCCTACATCTTCAGCCTCCTGGATCCTTCTCATCCTCAGTGTCAGAGCCCCAAGAAAACTGAAGCTCTGATGGCTCTGAAGTGGCCCCATGCCCCACCTGTTCCCTAGGCAGCCCCACCCAAGACCATGGTGCTTGCCACGCAGTCAGCTCTGGGCTGCATGCAGCCAGCACTGTCCACCTTGCACCCTGTGTGGCAGCCTGGTGGAACCGCCTTCCCTCCACTCCGACTGCTCAACTATAGGCTGATGCTAAAACACCCGACAGCCTACCTCCCTTGCAGTCCAGGAGCCAAGTGTCAGTTCTGGCCACCACGCTGTCCACACAGGGCCCTGGGGGGCTCCCTTTGCCTTTCTGCCCTCCCCCTTCCTACCACACAGACCTTGGGGATGTTCTGCTGCCATTAAGGCTGTGAGGGCAAAAAGAGAAGCCCAGTGCTGATGGCATCACGGAACCACTGCAGCTGCCCTGCCCAGGGTACCCTGGACTTCCAGTGTTTGCCACGGTCCTCAACTATGACATGGACACTGGAGCTGGGCCATCCTCTGTCCTGGGGAGGTGCCTTGGACTCCACCCAGGGCATGCCAGGTGCAGCAACCCTCTCCTCTCCAACTTGAGCTCATTCAGAACTGTCTTCAGAGATGGTCCCCTGGGGGCCAAACCACCCACCTCCCCAATGCCGGATGAGACTCCCTGGTTTAAGCTGCTGCTAAGCCAAGTTACTACCAGCCCGTGGATCCGTGAACGCTGCAGCCACACCTCAGGCCTCAGCACCCTCTTGCAGGTGGGCAACCCAGGAGGGGGAGAGGCCGGGAAGGCGCAGTGCCTACCTGCCGGGCCTTGTCAGCCTTCATGGCCTCCATGTCGCTCTGCAGCTGCTCCTTCTCTCGGATCAGCTCCTCACTGAGGGTCTCCAGGTCTTGGTTGCTTTGCTTCTCTCTCTCCAGCTGGGTTTGTAACTTTTCAATCTGCAGGGCCAAAAGACCCAGTGCAAAAGTCAGTTTTACCCAGAGCCCCCACCCCCAGATGCTAGGGACTGAATCCAGGGGTGCTCTACCACTGAGCCACATCCTTTCATTTTGAGACTGGGTCTCACTAAGTTGCTTAGGGTGCTTAAGATGCTGAGGCTGGCCTCAAAGTTGCAATCCTCCTGCCTCAGCTTCCTGAGTTGCTGGGATTACAGGAGTGCACCAACAAACACCTCCTGGTCCAGAGTACTCGAATGGGCCTCTTCTCAAGGAAAAACAAAAGTTCTAGCATCTCTCTGCAGCAACCTCCTGAAATAAAGCTGCAATGGCCGCACTCGACGGGCAGACACAACACGGCAAGTCCGCAGCAGTCAGAGCAGCACTGTCCACGCCCCCGTGACAGCTCGCCCTGCAGTCCGGCCCTTGCCTCGGGCCTTGGGCTGCCCACCAGCCCACCGTCTGACCTTGTGGGGCTCCCTCCTGGGCGGTGGGGTGCGGGACATGCCTGCGGGGAAGGCAAGGCAGCATGACAGCTCCCCCACCCCACTGCTGCTACTAGACAGCCATTGGTCCATTCGTCAGCCTGAGCTCGCCAGCCATTGGTCTGCTCATCAGCCTGTGCTTGCCAGCCATTGGCTGATCCCTAGCCCACCCAATTCAACTTCTCAACAATTGGCCTGATCGTCTTCTGCCCTCAAAATTCAACAACTTATGAGAAGCTCCCCCGCCATGACCTATCTCTCTCTCTCTCTCTCCCTCCCTCTCTCGCGCTGTCTTTCTTTCTCTCCCTCTCTCTCTCCAGGGCAGAAACTGTTCGTCTGCCTAATAAAATCTCTTGCGTGAGTTCCCGTGTCTGGAGTGGTTTTCCTGAGCACTTTTTCACTCTTCACCTCCTTGTATATCCTCAACCATCAACCCATAGCCCAGGACCTGCACTTCCACTTGGGCACCAGAGAAAGGCCATGGCAAGAGCCTGCCCTCACCTGCCTCCCAGGCTCCTCCACCTCACTGGTGCGACCACCTGTCAACCTCCCCAGGGCGCCTGCTCCTTCTGTGGCTTCCCCGCCTTCCCTGGGTCCCCGCCCTTCACCCTGCAGACTTCCCCTGCTCCACCTCCCTCTACTCTACCATCTTAGGTGGTGACAGTGCCCAGCTGCTCAGAGGGGCCCTCTAGCTCGTCACCTCCAGGTCTATCTTCCACTCAGCCGGTCCTTTCCCCAGTCTGTGCCCCTGCAAGCCCCACACCTCTGCCCCAGGCCAGACTGGCTGCATACCACCCTGCCTGGCCAACTACCCAATCAGCACAGTGCCAGGCTACAACTCTCGTGTGCCCACACCTCCCAGAAGGTGACCCACACTCAACAGCGCACATAACACCCAATGACCAGGAAGTCGCAGGTCTGACTCAGCAAAGCCTGCACTGAGGAACAAGCACGGATGCGGCCTCGGTGGGCCACGGGGAAGTCACTCCCTCCCTGCTTGCTACGTGGCCATGGGCATGTCCAGAGGTTGCTAGAGCTGGGCCTACCCCAGTTCTGACCCAGCACGTCTAGGGAGGGGCCTGAGGACCTGGGTTTAGCAGGATCTCTGCGATGCTGTGGCTGGGGACCACAGCTCTGAAACCATGGTCCTCATTAGGAATCATCTGGGGAACTTGGAAACCCTTGAGCTTTGGGCCACATCCAATCTGAGCCTTGGGGACAGGACCCAGGGAGGCTCAGCTGACCCATGGGTAGCAGGGACAGAACTGCTGCTCTCACATGGCTTGTCCAGTCTGGGTCTTGTGTGGACAGGAGTACAATCTTCCAGGTTCTCCAGGAATCCCCAGCTAAACCAGTTCTGTCCCCCTTCTCTTCAGTGAGGGGTGACCTGGCCTCCCTGCCTCCTAGGCCTGTGTACCTCACCCTCTACAGGAGAAGCAGGCCATGGGGTCCCCCAGAGGGAGGGAGAGGTGCATCAGCAGAGGCACACAGGCCACAGCCGTCAGGGTACCAAGGTCCCTTCCCCAACCTGGGGACCTCAGGGTGGGTGTGTTTCACCCAGCTGGGGAGGGCCAGGGCTGACCAGAAACAGGCCCTGGGTGACGCCACTGGAGGACCTTTCCCAGAAGCAAGGGCACCTCCTCACCCTTCCTAGCCTGCCCTATTCAGTGCAAGGCCTGGCACCCAATGGGCTGAGGGGGTAGTAGGAGGACTCACTATTATACAGAGGAGGAATGGCCCAGAGGAGTGGGTGACTTGTCCAAGGCCTTCCAGGGAGGAGGAAGCAGGGCTGGGACCTCAGTGCCTGGGGTGACACCACCTCCCCTGACCTGAGCTATCCTGAGTACCACCACCGGCTGGTCCAGGTCTCCCCACTATCCCCTCCCTCCCCATAGTGACTGTGGACCCTTCACCCTGCTGAGCCTTCTCTCCCAAGGACGTCAGGCCCGCCTTCACATTTCCATTGGCACCCATGGCCACCCACCCTGAGCCCCACACTCCTGTCCGTCCCTGAAGGACATCAGAGCCAATGAGCTGGCGGCTGGGGTGTGAGCCAGTGTATCCCTGGGCCCTGGAGGGCTTCTGTCCTCCCTGCAGACCTCTGGCTGGGTGGCTCCTGCCTTCCTGTGACTGCCCCCAAGGGGACGAGGGTTCACCCTCCTTGGCTCAAGGACTAAAGTGACAGTCACAGAGCAGGATAGAAGCTTCCCAGGAAGCACCCCCAGGACCTGCGGTGGTGCGTGAGTGACAGGGGAACTCTGGTTTCTGTGGACGTCCCCACTAGGCCAGCCCATAGCCTGGCCGCACTCAGGGTGGGCAGGAGGGCTGGGCTGCCCGGGAGGCACTCTGAGGGCTACGCACTGACCCTGCTGTCACCTGCCAGCAGGGGCAGAGACCCACCACGTGGCGAGGAGTGAGGTTGAGAAAGGAACTCGGGTGAACGGAGCAGGTGAGGGTGACAGGCCAGGAGCGACCCGCTGGTGTGGAAGCACGCGAAGCGCAGCAGTGCCTGAGGCCAGGCACACCAGGGCCCAAAGCCAGTCAGTGGGACAAGCGCAGAGGCCGGGAGAGCCACCACCCCTGCTAGGCGGGTAGACTCTGGCCAGGCCAGGTGGCTGAGCAGCACAGGAGAGGGGCTCGGGCATGGGACAAGGACAGCTCTCCCTGGGAATACCAGCCATCCCTGCCAGGACCTGGCGTCCCCCAGGGACTCTGCCAAAATGTGGCTCCCAGGCTACAGCAGACAGGGCTGGACTCAGGCCCGGGAACTGACGGAGCAGGAGGCAGGGAGGGAGGAGGCTGCCATCTTCCCACAGGCTGACTCCTTTTTTCCTGGTCAACTCTGAACCGCGGAGACACTGCCTGCGCTAGGCCCTCCTGGATCCAAGAAGCCACACCTAGCCACCTTTCCACGCTGCTCCGCACCAAAGGACACAGCACAGGATGGGGACGGCTGCTTCTCTCCTGCGAGGCCTGGGCAAGCCACCTGCAGCTCAAACGCGAGGAGATGCCCGGCGCCTCACGGAACAGGAGGAGCGTGCAGCCAGGGCCCAGGAGGGCCCTTTCACCACGGGACAGGTATGTGCCAAGGCCCACCGGGCGGCGAAGAACCAGCACCGGCAGGACCCCTCTCCTGCCTGCAGCCCTGTCCCTCCCAGGGCCCCTGCAGCCTTGACAAATGACACTGTGACTTGGGGGGCAGGCCAGGAGATACCCAGACCCCAGAGGCACTGGTCCTGAGAGGGGCCACCAGCGAGAGTGCTGCTGGCTGGCAGCTGGCGTGTTCAGAGCCCACGACTCCTCCAGGCCACCCGCCGCGGTGCGAACCACGAGCCCCCGCTCTCCAACCCTGCCCCCGCAAGCCCACCTTCTTGCTGAGTTGGTGGTTCTCCTTCTCCAGCTCCCCGCACTTGAGGCTGCTCTCCTCCAGCGCCAGGGACGCATCCCGCAGCCCCTGGATGGTGCTCTGCAGGCTCTGGTTCTCCTTCTCCAGCTTCAGGATGCGGCTGGAGGCGCATTCGTTCAGCTCGAACACGAACGACTTCCTGGAGGCTGAGGCACAGGGTGGGTCAGAGCCCAGCCAGGTGCCCGCCTCCTGCTCCTCCACCCCACCCACCAGGCACCTAGGTGTCCCTCCCAGGGCTCAGGGAGAAAGCAGCAGGCAGCAGAGAAGCCACGTCACAAGTTCAAGGCTGTGTGACTTGGGCTGGGGTGTAGCTGGTGGCAGGGCGCTCGCCCAGCACACACGTAACCTGGGTTCAATCCCCAGGACCACAAAAAACAGAACGAGTCTCTAACTTACAGAAATCATTTGTTTACCAGGTTGCCTAACTCAAAGGCTCCCAAGGCCCACGGAACAGCTCATGGCAACATTTCCACAACAGCACGCGAGCAGCAGGTGTGTGGCCGCTCAGCAGGGCGGGCACCAGCGGAGGGTCAACCTCTGTAGGACAGTGGAAAGCCGTGCCCTACGGACACCCAGCACTGGGCTACCCAGTGAGAGCCTCGTCACACAGATTTCTTTTTGTGATTTCACACTTACTCTGAAGAAAAGTGAAGCAATTTATGCAGATTACTTTGAAAAATCTGAGATTACTTGTCTCCTTTGCCTGTGAGCATCTTGGAAGCAAGCTGTAGATGGGAGCCCCATTCCAGGAGTCAGGAATGGGAGTCCTCAGCCCGCTCCTGCTGCGAGCAGGTGCAGGACTTCAGGTAGGTCAGAGGAAAACAGCGGGCAGGGAGCCCGAGGAAGGGACAGAGGCTGCCCCTCACCTGCCCCGCTCACCCCTGGAGTCTTAGCATGCCGTCTGGCCAACATGGCTGTCTCCACCCCAAGCCCCTGTTCCTTCTCCATCATCCCAGAGGTTGTGGGTAGCAAAGGGTGGGGGCTTTCGCAGCAAAGCTACCAATCTGCAACAGGATGTGTGTGTCTGGGCCCACAGGCAACTGTAAGGATTGAAAGGTGTCCCTTTCTCTCTGGGTACTTCCATCCTCTCCAAGACTCCAGAACAGAGCCAACAGGCCAGATCATCCTTAAAACCCAAACCAGCAATAGGCTGCAGTGGGGGGTGGGGGGTGTCCCAGGCACAGTGCTTGGAGGGATTCGTCCTGGTGACCCTGCAAAAAAAACTAACCTAATCTAAAATATCTAACCTAAAAAAACTCCACCAATTTCAAATCTCTCATTTGGGTGGTACCTCTGCAGCACTGTGGGGGGAAATACTTTAAAAAATTTGTGATGAAATATTTATCACTTTACCATTGTAGCCTTTTTATTTTTTTAATCTTTTTTTTAATATTCCAGGGATTGAACCCAGGGATGCTTAACGGCTGAGCCACATCCCCAGCCCTTTTCAATTTTGAGACAGGGTCTCAAAATTGCTCAAGGCCTCACTACGATGCTGAGGCTGGCTTTGAACTTGCCATACTCCTGCCTCAACCTCTGGGGGCTGCTGGGATCACAGGCATGTGCCACTATGCCCGGTTCCATTTTAGCCCTTCTTAAGTGAACAGCAGCGTGGCCTTAGGAACATTCACACTGTCCCACAGCCATCGTGCCACGCCATTCTCATCTTTCCAAACCAAACTCCACAAGTTAACCAATAGGACAGACAATAAGCAGGACGAAGGCAAGCAAAGGTTCCTCACCGAGCCTCCGCTCCTGGCATGCCCAGCAAGCAGGGCGGTCGGTGTGCTGTAGTAAGACAATGGCAATAAGAGCTGGTGCCCCCTTCGAGTGCCACGGGCCAGGCCAGGGTGCAGCACCACTGTCTTATCCTAATTATAAGCCCAGACCCTGTGAGGCAGGTTCATTGACTACATGGTCACCAGCAAACAAACCGGGGAGCCAGGGCGTTAGCTCAGTCTTTCTGACTCAGAAGTCACTGCTCCATACACCCAAAACTATACGCGGGGACTTGGGGTGTAGCTCAGTGGTAGAATGTGCCCTTAGCAGGCACAAGGCCCTGGGGTCAATTCCCAGCATCAGGAAAAGAAAAAAGAAAAAAAACCTTAAAAGTATTTTGAGCCAGGCCTGGTGACATGTGCCTATAGTCCCAACTACTCAGGAGGATCACTTCAGCCCAGAAGCTTGGGGTCAGCCTGGGCAAAATAGCAAGATCTGGATTTAGTCTGTGCCTGTCTGTGTCTGTCTGTCTCTCTTGTTTTTTGTTTTCTTTTGTTTGCTTGTTTGTTTTGGGTAGTAGGGATTGAACCTAAGGGCACTTTACCACTGAGCTACGTCCCTAGCCTTTATAGGTTTTGAGACTTGCTAAGAGTCTTGCTAAGTTGCTGAGGATCTCACTAAGTTGCTGAGGAGGAGGAGGAATAGGAGGAGGAGGAAGAAAAGAGAGCATTCCAGGCAGCATGCACCACCTCTCGGCTCCACCAGGGGGCAGCAATTCCTGCAGGTGAATTTGGACTTCAGAGGCAGGGCTTCTGCAAGCTCCCACCCAGGGCATCTCCAGAGCTAAACGCTCAGGGTGACAGTTTAACTAGCTGATTTCAACTAGTTTGAAAGTGACAGGAGCCCTCAAAGAAGCAAAGAAATAGTCAGCTGCTTTCAATACCCTTACTAGTATTCTTAAGAATGTTTAGCAGAAAAATTTAAAAAGCCCCCACCGAAAGAAGCCAAAAGCCCCACCCACCTCACTCTGTGAAGTGCTAAGTAAATATTAACTTAGGATATCAGGTGCACAGGAATATGTGCTATTTGGTGAATGTGTGCTATTTTTGAACTCAGGAACTGGCTTATTGTTTGCTGGGCGCTGAAGCTTCCTGCTCCAGTGCTGACTGGGGCCCCCGCCCTCCCACCAGGGCCACCTCTCTCCAGGGGGCTAGCAGAGGGCAGCAGTGCAGGCCCAGGAGGAAGGGAGAGGCCAGGCGGACCAGCAGAGAGCCTGGGTCTCAGGAGCAGCAGCCACTTAGCATCCCCACCCGGGGGGACAGAGAACAGACTGCATCCATCTTGCCCAATTATGCAAATGAACGAAGGAAATAATGCCCAGGGTACATTTATAGCCGGGATTAACAACCACCGGGACACTTCTGCCATGCAGGCTTTCAGCCATCCGCAGACAGGCCTAAGATGTCCTCAGGGTATCAGCGTGCCGTAATCTGGAAGCGCCTGAGTGTCCATATGGGAAACAGAGAAGCCTGGCAACACTTAATTTGTCTTTCACGTCCTGACATTGCGGCGGCCAGACCCCTCACGTTTTCCCTAGGGACAGCCATAATGAAACAGTTCCAAATGGCACTTGAAGGAAATCATATTTACTTGGGGTGAATGGACGGGCTGCCGTGGCTGACTCAGAGCCAAAGGCCGGCCCCAAGGCCACAGCGCCACCTACCATCCGACAAGTCCGCGCTCTTGGACAGCTGCTCCAGCTCCCAGCCCAGATGGGCCGATTCGTTCATGCTCTGCTTCTGCGCGATCTCCAGGACCATGTTCTCCTCCAGCAGCTCCTCGATCCGCTTCTTATCTGTGTCCCGGTCCTGGGTCAGGAAGAGGGGAGGAATGAGGACAGGCTTCCCTGGGCCCACCGCCTTCCACCATTCCCTGTGTGTGAGGGGACACAGGGACAGCATGCACCTGCTCTCTACAACAGAGCTACCTACAAATGCTCCACGGTGCTGGTGACAGCCACCACCCAACAGTACCTTGAACATGCCACCTAGGTTGTGGAGGGAGCCTGAGGGAGCCCGAGGCTCTCCGAACAGAGGGAGGAGCTGCACAGGGCCGCGACGGGCAGGCTGGTGGCCACAGAGCACGTCTGAGGCCTTGAAAGCTGTGCTCAGGCCAACATGCCACTGCTGGGGCCACACCAGACTCCAGCCAAGACCCTTTCTGCAAAAGCCACACAGGCTCATCCACCCTCACAGAAGCCACCCAGAAGTCAGTCCTGGCAGTCAGGGTGTTAAGCCTCCACTCAAGCCCTCTGAGCACAGCAAGCTACTGTCATGGTCTTAGGTTGCTGGGGGCGGCGGAAGCAGGGAACCTAGTGGCTAAAACATCGGCAAGGGCATGGCGTGTGCCCACTGCCCCCAGCTGTCCTAGCGGCAACCACACAGCTTGCAATACCAGTTCCAGGTCGTGAAGCTTGGACTTCAGCTGCAAGTTCTCCTTCTCCAGTTCATGGACTTTATCGCTGCGGGCCCGGGCAGCCGTCAGCTGCTCCTCCAGCATGGCCTTGGTTTCAATTAGAATGATGTTGTCTTCCCGCAGCTCCTGGTGACCAAAAGCACACAGATGCGCCATCAGATAGAGGTGCCAGGTTGTGGCCAGGGGACTCTAACCAGAGCTCTCGGGGCCCCGGACCCCATCATCCAACTCAGAGACCAGCCTGCAGCACGAAGCCTGGGCTCTCTGTGCCCCACCCTCACCTCTCCCACAAGGCGAGTACAAACGGACATTCTCTACAAAAAAACCCAAAAAACAAAAAACAAAAACAAAAAAACAAAAAAACAAGGAGTTAAAGAAATACTTAAATTTGGAAAGACAACACTTCCTCAAGGTCCAGCATGGGTCAGGCGTGGTCTAACGACCTGGACAGTGACAACCTCACTCTGCTGGACAGACCTGGGACCTCTCTGGGGGGTGATGCTCAGATCTACGGGGAGAGGGGTCTGTGCTCCTCTCCATTCAACATTCATCCCTGTGATCGGGGTCCCGGAAGAATGGCCTTTCAGACAAGCTTCCATTCAACCACAGTTGCTATTTGAATATTTTGCACACGTACCCTTGGCAAAACAGAAGGGGCTGGCAGTTTCCTGGAACCAGGGTATCTTTAAGAGAGTTAAGTCGCAGCTCAGCAAACCAAGCAACCGGGAGCCCTGCAGATATGCACAACCCAGGGTCTCCACTGCTGCCACGCGAAGCCATTCTGCACCTCTTCTCTGTCGCCCCGTGTCACGGCCTCCTTGGTTTCTCGAGTCCCCTGGGCCCTTCCCAGCACCATCTGATAACCTGGGGGGCCTGCATTTCCCCCCAGGGCCGCAGGACTTAGATAGCTCTTCTTGCTGGGGGGGGGGGGGGGCTGCACACGTTACAACAGGGCGCAGGCTGGGAGCTGCTGCTTCTCCAACGCGCCCTCGTTTCACTCTACGGGCCAGGATCCAGGATTCCTGGTGGAGGGGAAGCCACCGCTTCTCAGTCAGCCGGCGCGGTTCTGAGCAAAGCCCGGCAGCCAGGGAAGCTTGCTGGTTCAGACTCTGGACTCACGTGAGCACCCCGTCTCTGCCCGTCCCCCACAGAGGGCCACCGCCCTGCCTACCACTCCTCACTGCAGCCCTGGGAGGGAGTGAGGGACAGTCCTTCCCTACAGACGGAGGACTGACTGGTTAATCAAGGAACAAGCCCAAC
This sequence comes from Glaucomys volans, assembly GCA_020662805.1. NCBI lineage: Eukaryota > Metazoa > Chordata > Mammalia > Rodentia > Sciuridae > Glaucomys > Glaucomys volans. The sequence continues at coordinate 229,182 of JAJEJO010004886.1, read as the reverse complement.
ATCCCGAGTCTGCTAAGGTCAGAAGCTGGGACTTGCCCTTGGCCCAAGGGCTGCAGACCCTGTTTCCTCCACCGTCCAAGGCGTCCCCTCAAGAGGCTCAGGAGGGTAAGAGAGGCCCGAACACAAGGAGGATGAGAGCCAGAACACAGGAGGGGTTCTGAGGGCTGCTGCCCACCTCTTCTTAGCCAGTGTTCCAGCAGCATCTCCCTGGCACGCCCCAGTCCCAGTTCTTGGGGCCCAGCGGCCACAGAATGGCTGCCCCTCCCAGTGCACTTGGGGATGCACTCCGGCTGACTACTGAGTCAGGGGCTGAGCCCCCTCATTTCCAGGGCTTGATCTCAGTCACCATGGCTGGCCTGTCCTCCTCCCCAGACTGGGAACTCCTAGGGCAAGACTGAAATTCTGCTCTTCTGAGCCTCGTGTTGAGTGTGCAAACCTGTTGGCCCAATGCACAGTGAGGGGACCTGGAGGTGGCACATGAGGGGAACACGTCCAACAGCCAGGGATGGATGAAGGCGACCTGGTGGATGCACAGCCACCAGAACAATTCCCAGCTATGGTTCCAGGCCTTGACGTCCTGGTGGCTTCACCCCTGCTGTGCCAGGCAACAGAAAGACCCACCGCCACCTTGCTCACCTCAGAAGAGCAGGTCTGAGGGACGCCACCCAGCTCCCACCAGTCAGGGGGGCTCCTCAGGGGCTGCCGTGCAGGAGCAAGAACCTCACAACCCCAAGGCCAGCACGCCCCACCATGGTTCTGACCACAACCAAACTAGGAGGCTATTTAGAGGTCTGACCCTGCCTGGGCAGCAGCTGGGGGCCATATTTATGAAATCCCAGGCCAGACCTGAGGGCCTGTCCCCAAGTGGCTTGAGATTCCACTTCTAATCTGTCATAGTAACTTGGAGCAGCAATCAGGCACAGGACTCTGGCCAGGGGACCTCTCACCAGCTGATCTGTCAGTCACTCCACAACCCGGCATCGCCCATAGAGCAGCCACCACGTCAATAGGCAAGAATCGTTTTCCGGTGCACCTCAGTGGTACAGCACCTGCCTGCCTGTGTGAAGCCCTGGGTCCCCCCAGCATCACAGAAGAAGCAAAGGAGCTTCCCAGGGGCGTCTCCTGGCCCACCACAAACACCAAACACCAGAGGGGAGGCAGGCACAGAGACCAACAGCTCCCTCCCAGCAAACTGGTGGTCCCAATACTGTGTGGTCCCCTGGTATCCAGGGCAACAGAAAGCCAGCAGGAATCCTGAGTAGGGGGACAGCCTGGTCACAGCTCCACTGGCTCCACAGAAATGCCTTTCCTTCCCGGGAGACATGCCCCCACTTTAAATGTGACGGGACCCAGGCACGTGGGGGACTGGCCCTTCAACGGAAGGTCAGGGCTGTCCAGCTTAGCTCCTCAGTGAGCTGATCTCATCAGAGAGAGAGAGAGACAGAGGCAGGTCCCAAGCTGGAAGGGAGCCTCTCCTCGCAACTGCAGTGTCCTGAGAGAGCTCCCTGGACTGTGACGTTCTCTGCTGACGACACGAGGCCTCTGTCCCACACGAAGGCTGTGCGGCTGGGCCCTTGCTGGGCTCTCTGCTGGACTACAATGGTAGCCGGGTGTCCTCTTCCGGTGCCTCTGGCGCATGGCTCTCTACGCCCCCTTTCCTTGCCCTCTATCTCCCCTTTCTCAAGAAGGCGGAGGCTCACACTCTTTCTCTGGCAGAGAGTCAAGGCCCTGGAGGCAGCCGGTCGCATTCCGATCCCCAGTCCACCTGCTTAGCAACTGCGATGCTGGGCAAGTTATTAATTAAGCTTCTTTTCTCTCATCTGAGAAAAAGGAGAGGAACCGATCGCGGCTGCTGCATCTTGCAGGGCCACTGTGAGGCCTAAGTGCAATGCTGTCACGGGGCTTCCCACGGCTCCTGGCTCCACTATCTCGGTCATTACTGCTCATCTGAAAGCCTTCCTGTACACCTGCTGGGGCCAGACCCTGGGTCTGCAAAGGACCAGAGAGCAGGTACTTTCAGCTCTGCAAGGAGTAAGTCTATCACAACTACTCCACCCTGCAGGGGGAGCCTGAGAGCAGCCAGACACAACAAACAGGTATGGCTGTGTTCCAATAAAACTTTATTTGTAAAAATCAGATGGTAGGATGAACTTGGTCTAAGGACCATAGTTTGGTGATCCCCGAATAGACAATATGCTGGGCACAGAGGAATCAAGGTCAGGAAGGCACAGACCCTGTCTTCCCAGAGCTCATAGTCTGACTGGGAGTCAGGCAAGAAAACAACACCAGGTGACAAGTGCCGCCCAGGTCAAGAAGGGGGTCTCCAAAGGAAGCGTGGAGGCAGTAGGACACAGCCCGCAGAGCTCGCCCACCCACCTGATTAGCCCCAGTGACTCCCAAGCCCTGCGGGTCTGGAAGAGAGCAGAGAGGATGGGCAGGCCTAGGAGGCTCCGTGCAAAGCCCCGCTCCCCCAGGGCCCACCTGGCTGAAGCAGGGGAGTACTGGGCGAGGGGCATGTGGACCCTGACTCAGAAGCAGTGGAGAGGTGCCTGATGAGCTGCCGTTAAAGCCACCCTGGCAGCAGGGCAGAGGGATGTGCCTGGCCAGTTTGGATCTGCTGCGGGGTGGGAACATGGGCGCAGAGATGGGGAGTGCAGGGGGCCTGAGGCAGATGGGAAAAGGCAGGAGTGGGAGCTGCCTATGCTGGACAGTGGCTGTGCACCAGAGAGAACAGGGGCAGGTGGAAGGGCAAGGCAAGGAACAGGGGCATGCTGAGCCCCAGCTCCCTCGGACCACCCCAACAGGGAGTCTTGGGGTGCAGGAGAGGAATCTGGCCCAGAGACAGGAGGGGTGGACTCAACTCAGCCAAGATTTCCTGAGCAACTTCTCCCACTAAAGGGAACTGAGATGTCTCTGGGGCCGTGGGAACCTCATGGTGAGGACGAGCGGGCTGCCTGGGTCAGAGCAGGCCTGGAGGAAGTGGGCAGAACTGGCCCCATCTCCCAGGTGCAGGCTGCAGGGAGGACCACACCCATAGCAGCTCTTGCCAGCCCATCCTGATCCTGAGCAGGGCCACTGATATCTTAGGGATGTGGCTTCGGATTGGGGGGACACGTGTGTGATCACTGTGGGGTGGATTATGCAATCAGCTCCCAACTGCTGGGCCTTGTCAGTGACCCGCCCATCCCTCCAGTTGCCTCCTCGCTGCCAGCACCCATTCCAGGGCCCTTATCTCCTCCTGGGGGCTCCCTGCAGAGAGGGCTGGCAAGGATAAGCTCATGGCAAACCTGCCCCTGTGCCCAGGATGCCCGGGCAGGAGTCTCCACTCACCCTGACCACACCCGCCCCTTTTACAGACGTGACAACACTTGCCCCACACCCAGCAGCCAGGACTGTGCCCAGGGGGTCTCTGCCTCTCAGGCTGTCTATGCTGAAGCCAGCACTGCCTGGAAAGCTGTCCACCCACACAGGAGCTGGGAAGACCAGTCCACTCTGCCTGGGACCCACCACAGCACCTGAGCTTCTGCCTTTGATTTCAGGTGAAATTTTCAGCCAATCACCAAATACAGGGAAAGAGCCTTCCAGGCTAAGTCTGGCTCCTCTGCCCTCCTCCCACGTGACCGTCTGAGGTGACCCCCTGGCCCCGGAGGCCCTGAGCAGATTACTGTTTACAAAGGGAGGCCGAGGGCCACCCAGTGCACATCCCACACTTCCTCGGTCTGCAGGGAGCCCCCGCTGCTCCTCCTGTGCAGTTTCAACCCTATGTAAACTACACCGGCAGTCACAAGCAAGCAGCCGGGAGGCTAAGAACAACCACTCAGATCTGAGCTCCACGCTGTTCTAACCAAAATTAACCTCGCCCCTGGCCGAGCCCAGCCCTTTGTCTCCTCCCTGCAGCACTGGCATGTTCTCCCTTTGGGGATCTCAGGGTCAGGCTCCATCTGGGCCACCTGTCACCCACTGTACCTACGAGTGTCACACATGTGGAAAGCCACACGAGATGCACAACCAAGCTCAACCAAGCTCCTGGTCTGCTCGCCTACCCCCGGGCTCTGATCCTGAGGAGACAAAAACCCCTCGCTTCTCCCCAGACTGAAAAAACTTTTTTTTTCTATTTGTTCTAATTAGTAGTACATGACAGTAGAATGCATTTATACAATTTGATAGATCATACAAAAATGGAGTGTAATTTCTCATTTTTCTGACTGTACATGTTGTAGGATCACATCATCATGCAGGTAATAATGTCCTTCACTCTACTGTCCTTCCTACCCCACACCCCGGCTGCAAAACTTTGTGTGTGCGTGTGTGTTACTGGAGATTGAACCCAGGACCTCGCACATGTCAGGCAAGCACTCTAACCACTGAGCTGCACCCCCAGCCCTTTTAATTTTTATTTGAGACAAGGTCTTATGAAGGGGCATTTTGAGATGGCCGGTCTTGACCAATCTTGACACACATCTTGAGAAATCAAGGGCCGAATCTTAGAGGAGGTTTAAACTGATTGATGTTCTTAACTTTCCCATTTAAATTGAGGCAAGTTAGGAGCTTATTCAAAATGGTAAACGTCCCTTCTGTCCTTTTACTTGGATCATACTAAGGCCACCAACGTTTTATCATGAAAAACACAAAATCTACTAAAAAGTCTGGTAACTGTACCACGCACACCTAGACTCCATGACTACCATTCAGCTGCATTTGCCGAGCCTGTCACCCACCATCGCACCTAACCTGTGAGAACACCTTGCACCTGGGCCTTTTCTAATCTATGGCTGTAATCCCTGCAGGTCGGCCTCGATCCCTGGACACGTCTCTGCATGGCGCTGTGTTTCACTCGCTCAGCAATCGTTCTTAAGGAATCGCAGGGTGCATTTCTCAGAAATGCGCACTATCACACTCTGAAAAGCCTGGAGTTTAAATGCAGCTGGATATGCTTAAAACACAAGCACAGACCCCTTAAAGTCTCACAGTGCTCTAAGACAGTGCTGGCCCCTTGACCCCAGCCTTCTCAGCACTAGAGAGACTGGCTGGCCCAGGCCATCACTGCTGGGCAGAGAGGGCCACCTCCGTCTCCATGGGCCCGGACGGCACCTGATCTCATGGCAAGCAGCCTGCCTCGGGTCTGTGAGCTCCAGTCCAGCACACAGCCGAGTGCCCCGGGCTCCAGTGCTTGGCCTCTGTGCCCAGGGGCTCCACAGAAGGACAGCCGCCACCAGCTCTGCAAAGCGAACGCCAACAGAACTCCTTCCACAGACGTTTCTCCAACCCCTCCTGCAGGCCAGGTCTGTTCCAAATGCCAAGAACTCGTCTGTGAGCAACAATAACCAAGCCCTGGTGCAGGGAGCCTGTCCCAGGGTGGCCAGCGGTGGGAGGCAAGGCCGAGCACCAGGTCATCTTGGGCGCACACGGTCTGAGTGAGCTTCTGAGACACTCCTGTGCCCCCCTCGTGCTAAGACGCTGGGTAAGGATGGCGCAGTGCATGCCATGTGTGGCTACGACCCCCTCCAGCCTCGTCTCCCACCACGTTGCTCTGCTCCTCCCTCTGCATGTCCCCAGCATGCCCTCTGTCCCCAGCTGTTCCTTCGGCTCAGGCCTCCCTTCCGCCATTGCCTCCCCAGGAAAGCCTTCGGAGCCCCAGGGACCAGCATGCACTGTCCTGGCTGCGGGCTTCCTCGCCCAGGCAGGGAGCCCGACTCCTCCAAAACTGCCTGCACTCACTCAGTCGGCCTCACTGCGAGGAGGCGGCCAAGTCTCCCCACATGCAGGTTTCAAGCCTGGGAGGCCAGGAGGGAGCACGAACTGTTCTGAGGCGCCTGAGGCGCCTGAGCGAGGGCGGAGGACAGTCTGCAAAGCTGCTGAAAGGGCTCGAGAGGAGCTGGTGCTGCCGCCCTCACCCCACCTGAGCCTCGAGGTCATAGGCATCTGAGAACAGGACTCCCTCCAGGGGCCGGGACTCCAGTGTCTGCAAAGCCTCGCAGGTGGCCCCTCCCTGGGAGCCAAGGCTCACGGGCACGGTCTGCTCTGGAGAGTGATGGAAGCACTCAACTCCCAGTGACTTCACATCACGAAGACCATTATCAATGTGAAAAACTGCTGTGACCATCACAGCAGCAGGAAACTTGAGAAAACGGACAAGGGGTCTCCACCTAAATCCCCCTGGAAGCCGGAGGCTCCCGGGTGAAGGGTCACAGCGTGCCTCCAGACGCTCTGCACCCGGGGCGGGCAGGGCAGGCTGGGGGAGCCGGATGCACAGACCAGGCCAGGAACGAACACGGAGACTGGACCCCAGGACCCACCACGTCCATAGGACAGGGCAAGGTCATGAGCCCTGGTGCCACTGCACTCCTGACCCCATCTGGGGCTGCACAAGGTCCCCGACACAGGAGCTGCTGAGGCAGGTGTCTGGAAGCTGAGGCATCACGCAGTCGACCCTCCCTGGCACGGCGTTCTCGGTCAGTCACACCCAAGCCCTACAACTCGTGCTTCAGGATGGACAGAGCCAGGGTTTCAGGACAAAGCCAGGCACTGGCCTGTCCTCGGGCCCCTTGCTCCCACCCAGTCTGCCCCTGTACGGCATCCAGGAGGCCTTGTCAGCAGGGCCATGGAGAGTCACCCCTTCACCCTCATTCCTCAGGGAACACAGGAACAAAGGCTGCTCAGCCTTCTCCAGTCGCCTCCCCAGCCCAGGGCCCAAACAAGCCCACGGCACAGCAGGAGACCCACAGCAGGGACGGATGCTCTCAGACCTGAGCTCAGCCAACGCAGAAAGCCCCGGCCACGGAGGGACGTGGAGATGACTTCTTATACCCAGCAAGTCCCTCAGGGACGTGCCCGCCTGGCTACGTTTCCTCAGCGGCACGAGCTCACACAGGTAGCCAGCACCATCTCTGAGTTCCTGGGACAGGGAGCAAACTCCCCCATCTCAGAAAAGGTCCTGGAAGCCACTGCCAACATGGGGCCACCAGGGACCCTCCTGGGTCCGGGTCCCAGTTCAGCCTTGAGCTCTCCACCTGTACTGCCCCACAGACTCCGCAGGATTTAAAACAAGGACTTGAGACAGGCACCGTGGCAAACACCTGCAGCCCCTGCACTTGGGAGGCTGAGAGGGGAGGATCGCTGGCCCAGGAGTACAAGGCCAGCCTGGCCAGTGCCACAGACACAAAGTCAAAGATACACAATCACTTTAAATAGATGCAGGAGGCCTGGCACGGCTTCCACGCCCTGGGGAGTACGAGACACCTGCCCCCCCTAGTTGCTGCACAGGGAGCTCCCGCTCAGCCTCACAACCTCACTGGTCTCATCATTCCTGCTTTACAGGTGAGGAAACAGTCCCAGCAAAGCACCCCAGAGACTGCCAAGTCTTGGCAAGGGGGGGCAGGGGGACACATGAATAGGTCATCATGGGAAGAGGGAAACCCCCAAAAGGACCAGTGTCCTTGTCAACTAACCATGTCCCTTCCTACGCCTGTGTGACAGGGTCAGGAGGGGCGCAAGGACAGCCTTTGAAGGAGTCCAGACAGGCTGGGGTGCAGGGCAGCGTCCACCACAGTGGGCTCTGGCTCCCACCCCAAGTCCTGTGAGGACAGCCCAGCTGAACGTGCTTCTGCGGGCCTGCCCAGCGGCAGCGCTGGAAGCCGGCCGCCGACTCACCTCCATGCGAGCCTTGTAGAAGTCCACGTCGTGCAGCTTCTCCTTGCAGCGGACCAGCTCCATCTCCAGCCTCTCCACGCGGTTCGCCTTCTCCCTCAGTGAGTCCAGCTCGTCCCGGTAGGCGCGGGCGGAGCGGGCATCGGCTGCCAGCTGGACATTCTGCAAGGTGGGCAAAGGTGGGGAGCCAGCTCAGGGTCACCCTCTGGATGGGGAAGGGCCACGTCACTGGAGCCTGGTACCTCCAGGACCCTCCAGGTCCCCTTGCAGGGGACCCCAGCCCTGTCCTGCCCAGGCCATCTGCTCACCTCCTGCTTGACCTTCTGCAGTTCTAGCACCAGCTGATCCACCTCATGTCTGGTGTCCACAAGCTGCTCTGTCTTCTCCTCGCTGAAGGGGAGGAGAGGGAGGAGTGTGGGGAGGGGGGCTTCCGTGACAGGCCCTGGGAACAGGCTACCACTTCCCAAGACCACAGCAGGAACAGGAGGGGACACGGGCCTCTGGGGTGGGAAGGGGATCCGTCTGCCTATGGGACCTGCAGAAGTGTCCCTGACTCAAACTTATTTTCTCCTGCTAAGTTTCTGACACTTGCCCTCAAATTACGTCCATCTGCCACAGGGTTTCCCTGCGAACGTGCAGGACAGGTAAGGAGCCCCGGCCGCAGCTGTAGGAGCCCACGGCTGGGCTGTATGGGCACAAACATGGGCCGGTGAGGACAGGCAGACCCCAGACGACGGGTGAATGACATTCGTCAGGGGCAGGGTACAGGGACAGCAGGCTCTCCAGAGGCCCTGAGGTGCCAGCCCGCGAGGATCTCCACAGTCACTCTCTCCGAGAAAACACCTATGTGATCACCTGGCCCCAATGAGGCCTGGGGACAGTTGTCTATATCTGACAACCAGCACCCTTGGTTGACAGACCAGGAAGAAGTCCCGCTCCCGTGAGGCCCACAGAGGGGACGCTGGTCCCAAGAGTCGGGGAGCAAATGCAGAGCAGTGCCGCAGCCCCAGGCCCAGCAAAGCCCCCCACTCACAGCTCCTGTCTGACGCGACGCAGCCTGGCCTTGGTGTCGGCGAGCTCCACGGCCAGGTGCTGCTTGTCCTCACTGGAGAGGCTGCTGGTGGGGCTGGGCGTGGAGTCGGCACTGGAGGACTTGGTGGGGCTGGGCGGGTGCTGCGCCTGCAGGTAGTCCCGCTCCTGCGTCAGGTCCACGATCAGCTGCAGCGGGCAGAGGGTGGACAAGAGGATGAGCACCCCTGGCCCAGCACACTGCCCAGGCTCAAAGTGGGTGGAAAGACCACCTGAGAAGAGGGAAGCCTTCTGCTGAGGCTGCAAAACCAGGAGGCAGGTGCTGAGAGGACGGAGCAAGTCCTCAAAAAGAGCTCAAGTATTTAGTGGGACAAAGAGGAGTGACGGAGGGTCTGAGTGGACCAGGGACCCCAGGCTGGCCTCCTGATAGGCTTCTGCCTCCATCCTTCTCACCATTCACTGCAAGGGCACCACCAGGGAAAAGTGGGCATCACCCACGTCCCACCCCCAGTAGACAGGGAGGTGTCCAGGCCCAGGTGAAGAAGGGCCAGTCCCAAGCCCGTGGCCGCAGAGCAGCACCGACAGTGGACGCACCTCGCTGCACTCATCCCGCTCGTCAAGGAGCCTGCGGAGGTGGAGCGCCATGCTCCGGGACAGCGCCTCCAGCTCCTCGGGGGCCACGTCCGGCAGCTCCAGCCACTGCAGGTCGAACACGTTCTCCTGGTTGTGGGTCACCTGCAGGCACACACGTCCAGCACTGCGGAGGCCAGCACAGGTAGCCCCGGGTTCCTGCCTGCCAGCAGCCACCCGGTGGACGGCACGGGAGGCAGCAGAGGCTGCGGCATCCCCCACCTCATCAGTCCCCTCAGCAGGGTGGCACACTCGCCAAGGAGCCCCCCAAGCAAGCCACTCGGCTGTCGAGACTTCTGAATACCAGAAGGAGCCTCTCACAGCTGATCCCCTGGACGGTCCCAGTAAGACACTGGCACTGGAGCAAACATCGTCACTGACCACGAGGGCAGGCCTCCAGTGGGAGGACGCGGAAGGGGACCTCAGTTCTTTCCTGAAGTAAAATCTACTGCGACCGGCAAATGCTAAGCCTCTCTGCCAGCACACAGGCCAGGCCATCCTGGTGACTCTAGCCAGTCTGAAGGGACTCCGAGGAAGTCTATCGCAGCCCATAGCCACAGGCCAGCCGGCCTCATCCCCCCATCAGCAGGGAGCCGGGATCTGGCCAGTCCCTGTCCTCTCATTTTTGGAAGAGAAATATGATAGCGCTCAGACCTCAGGACAGGGAAACGGAACCAAGGAACCAGGCACCCTCTCCGTGACCTGCCGCAGGAGGTTCTCCAGGGGTTCCCAGCAGGAAAAATGGCTTTCAAACACGCACGGCCTAAACAAGGGCCTGCCGAGGGCCCTTCAGCTCCCCCAGAGACAACACCAGCTCACGAAGGGCAAGCCGGGACAAAGGTGATCCCTGAATTAGGAACACCCATCACACAGGCGGGGTGTGGGATCTGGAGGCCAAGGTCTGCGAAGTTCCCAGGGCTGGGAAAACGCTCAGGCTCAGGGGCTCTGTGGCTGGGCTTCAGGGACCCGATGCCAGTGGCACAGGGTCAGCTGCAGAGCTTTTAATGAAAGGCTCCTTCTCTTGATCCTAGCAAGCGGGTCCCTTGTGGCTCCTGGGCACCTGAATTCTCTTTTTGTGTGTGTGTGTGGGGGGGGGGTGCTGGGAATTGAACCCAGGGACTGCTGCATGCTAGGCAAGCACTCTACCAGCTGAGCTATGTCCCCAACCCTGAATTTTCTTAAGGTACCAATAAATTCTGAAGCCTGGGCTCAGGGCCAGCCATTAAATCTGATAATCACACGCCACTCCGGGAGGTGTGTGTTAATGTCCTGCTGTCTGGGCAGGAAGGAAGGCACGTGGTAAAGAACTGACTAGTCTCGAGGACCCCGTTCCTGGGCGGATACGTTTTTGAAGCACATGAGGGGAAATTAAAGGCAGAAGGTTCACAGGCTACCAGGCGGCCAGCAAGGGTCGACAATGCTGACCGAAGGACTGACTTTCCTCTGGCACCGCTGGACCCCCGTCCACCATGAGCTGCGCCTTTCCTGCTTCAAACCCTGGTTCAGAACTCGATATCCAGCAGCGCCCTGCCCACGCCTCTGTCCACCCCAGGAGTCCGGTTCTGCCACCTCCAGCTCCTTCACCTCCTCGGTCCCATCAGCCTGAGCGTTGAGCCCTAACAAGACACCGAACCCGAAGAGAAGGGTCGCTTTCAGGCGGGCACTTGCCTTACTAAGAAGCCCCATCTTGGTTTCACCACCTCTGCCAACAGAAGAGCAGAGGGGCAGCGGGGAATGGGCCTGTGCCCTGCGATGGTGACCTGCCGTGCGGCCTCTCCAGGCCCCACTGGGCCAGGGCTGGGGCTGTTTCCTGAGGCAGCCCTGGGGGGACCCCGTCCCACCTGGCAGCTGCCTGTTTCTCTGCACGTCATTGACAGCAGCAGAGAATCTCTATAGAGATCAACTGTTCAGAGCAGGGTGACATTTGCCAGAATACATTTTCAGGGCTTGTAAATCAAATTCTAAGCCTAAACCACTTGACAGCTCTTAAAAATAGTCTGAGTCCATATAAGGCGAGAAAAAGGAGGCAGAAGACTTGATGGAGGTAGCCCTTTTTTTTTTTTTATTTTTATTTTTACTCCTATTTTATTTGGGCTTGCTGATGGCTACCTTTCCAAATAGAATCAATTTGACTCTGGCGTCTGAAACCTAAAATTAGCAGAACTGCCCATGGATGACGCAACCTTTAAACATTTCCACCACATGGAGAGGCAACGCTGCCTCCCGCCTGCCACGGGCACAGCCGCCTACCTCCTGGATGTGGGCCACGATGCCCGCCTGGGTCTCGATGTCCAGCTGTTTGATTCTCTCAATGAACTCCTCCTTCCTCTCACACTGTGAAGGGTGTGGATGTTAACAGAAGCATTTTTTGAGTGAGGACACGCCCAACGCCGCATCCACAGCCAGGGTCAGTTTCAAGTGGACTGCCCACCCCAGCCTGGAGGTCTCCTTTAGAAAGCCACCTTGTCCTCCTGCCTGCCCGAGACTGAGGTTTCTCTGAGAGTGGCTCAAGAGCTTGTTTTCAAAAGCCCATCACAAAGCCCCTCCTGGATGGAAAACACCGGGGTAGGGCACAGAAATCCATGCTTCAAACAAGACCTCTCCACCCAGAGATTCTTCAAGAACATGGAGAACACTTGGCCCGGGCCCAGAGGCATGCCCTCTCTGTACAGGGCCATGTACATGTATGGTAACAGTTTTAGACTTGAAACCTGGTCTCCACCAAGGCTGCTTAGATCTTCCATTACCACACAAAAGCAGCCAGAGATAATAGTACTGGACAGGCCATGATTGTGTTCCAATAAAACTTTATTCACAAAAACAGGAAGTGAGTGAAAACTGGCCCACAGCTATGCAGTCTGCAAACTCCCTGCTCTAGATGCTCCTTTAATGGGAACAATTTCCTAGTGGCACCTTGGCCTGAGGGGTCCTCACTAGGCCTCCTGCCCAAGGTACCTGGTATTAGAAACAGCTGCCACCCACGATGTGGCTGGCCACTCTCTGCCGGGAACCCAGAGGCCTCTGTCACGCTGGAAGGCAGTGTCACTCCCACCTGACCAAAGGTGCAACTTGTCCCCACAAATCCAAACCCAGATGGCTGGGGCGCCCCTCCCCGTGCCTGGCCATGCCCTACCTGGACAGCACAGCCCAGCACCAGCAGCAGCACCTTCTTCATCTCCTCCATGCTCTTCCCTGCTCGAAAGAATGAGAATTCAATTAAGATGGACCTCAGAAAATCCCCCCAGTGGTACCCTGCGACAGCCACTTAGCCCAATACACCACACATCCCTCTCCACGATCATCACTGAGCCGTGGTCCACACCGCACAGCTAATTCCACCTCCAACCCCCGGCCCCCTTCCTGTCCATGAGTGTCGCTGTTTGGCTGGAGCGGTCTAAAGTGCATCAGATGGCAAACACGTCGTTTTTAGTAAGAGGCTGTAGACTGGACCAAGGCCACCAACATCCCCAACCAACTCCTTCCAGAAGTTCCGCTTCTCGACACTTCAGGGGCTGCTGTGAAGAGGATCTGAGAGGCCGACTGCCCACGCCCATCCTCAGCTACCTCCTCAGGGCGAGCGTCCTTGTGCTCTTCTGTGGCCAGGCTGCCCTGCGGATGGTGTACCGTTCGCCTGCAGACCTGTGGCAGCTCCTACTTTCCTGCCCTTGACCAACTCCTGTCTCAGCACTGCCTGGACTTGCCAATCCACAGGCCACGAATTGCCACTGTTCACATTGTGCTTGAGGCTGTGCCCGCCTCTGCTCATCCGTCTCCATCACCCAGGCAGTCAGAATACCTGGCTCTAGAACACCTCGGTCACTCAGGAATGGCGTGACCTGGACACGCTGCGCCCTGTCCCCGAGCCTCTGCTGCTACATCTCTAACAAGGAGGCAGCTGGCCTCGTGACAGACAGGGTTCCCTTTCAGGTTAAAAAAAAATTTAAATTTTCTGTCTTTCATCATATCCTGTTGTGTGTGGGGAAGAGGGGCCTGCCAAAAATAGTGTCCTTCTTTCAAAAGACCCACAACACCCACTCCCACTGTGCCACAATGGCCCCAGGCACCGACCAGCGACTCCTGGGGACAAGGACCAAGCCCCCGCCCCAAGAGCTAACGCTGTGGGTTCGCTTCAGGTTGGCGGCTACAGGGAGCAGAGTCACCAGTGACCCCCGCCGGGTTCCCCTCCATGGAGGCCCAGCTACCAATGGTCTCTCCCTCACACTGGTGTTGTCCTCATCCCAAAACTGGGAGCTGAGAGTTCACACACGCAGCCACCCAGGGCCGCAGGGTCTCAGGCCACCTCCCTGCTCTGGGGACACCCCAGAGGCCAAAGTGCAGCACTGCAGATCAATCTGCTATGGCTAAATCGTGTCTCTGTCGGTAAGAAAGAAGCTCACGCACGTTTCCAATGGGAAAACTCGCCAAGTCTCAGGTTTTGATTCTTTCTTTTTTTTTAACATGCGGTGTTTCACTCGGCCCAAGAGCCTCTGCTCCACACACCACCCTCGCCACAGCGGCTGCCTTCTCCGTCAACACTGGTGACTACTGACTGCTTCCTCTCAGTTTTGCTGACAAGCAAAGGTTCACTGCCCTCCTGGTGCTGGTGCACCACTGGCTGCCCATCAGGCCACAGGTCACCGGCCAGTGCCCCCCCGGTGCCCCGGGGGACAAAGCACAGGCCCTTGCCAGCCCTCACGGCTCGCCCTCCCACAGGCCGCTACCTAGGGCTGGGACACAGTAGAGGCGTGAAGGAAAGCACCGTCAGGGCCACGGAGCTGCCCAGGCACAAGTCGGAGTTCATGCAGAAAAGCTCCCCATTCTCTAGTCCCAGGGAAGGCCCCAGGCATCCAGGCACCACCCTCTGGAATAAGTCAGACAGTTCCAGAGATCTGCACCTGGGGCCACGGCAGGGGACAGCAGACCAAGGCAAGGAGAGTCTGCTCAGCAGGTGGGAGGCCACGCCAGGTGGAAGGGTGGGTGCTGGCGTCTGCTCACATCGGGGGGCGACTGCAGGGACCAGCAGCACGTCACACCTCAGGAGAGCCCCAAGAGAGGGTTCTCCACATTCTCATGGTGGAGAAACAGTGTTGGGGACGACGGGTTACCTAAGTGTCCCGTGATGTGCAAAGTATCAACATGCAGCACTGAACCCCATAAAGATGTGCCACCGCCACCTGGCCATCAGAAAGGGGAGGGGCAGGGGGAGAGATTTGGGGGGGGAGGGAACAGGTGCTGGCGAGGCCCACTGCCAGCAGCAAGAACACCAGTCGGTATCGAGAGAGCACGGGAGAGACCAGAACCTGCGCCCACCCACGGGAGGAGCACAGGGCTCAGCACCGACAGCACCCACAGCAACACCCTGAGTCACTCTTCATCCAGCCACCATGCATCAAAGAAAGGAAATCTGATCCAGAGCACCAGCCACAAAGTACAGATTCCTGTCTGCTAAGCTTTCAAACAAGGGAAGGAGGTAGGTTTCAAAGGTAGAGAACTGAGTTTAGAAAATTTTTCATGGGAAAGAATTTCAACCTGCTGGTGATGAATGGGCACCAGGAAACCCACTGGGCCTCCCTGGGTGCTGCAGGCCTCCTTGGCTCCCTCCAGGCCGAGCGAAAGGAACACCTGACAGAGGCACCCTGCGATTTCACTCCACAAGGGAAGGGTGGGGGGAGGAAGCAGAAGTCCCCTCCTTTCTCAGGAGAAGCTCGTGCCTGACTTCTTTCAGGATTCCAGTAGTAAGAATGGCTTTTTTCATAAGTTAACCCCATTGTGGGTTTATTCAAAACGCACCAGGAGACCTTCCCCAGTCCCTGCCAATAAGACCAGTCAGGCAGGCCAAGAACCAATAGCTCCCTGCCAAGCACCTACTATGTGCTAGCAGCCATCAACAGTCCTCTGAGCACAGGCGAATATGGGGACAGACAAGCAAACCAGCTGATGGATGCCATGGAACCCAGAAAACAGCCTTCCAGTGTGGTGGGGTCAGGCAAGGCTTCCTGAAGGAAAGGACTGTGAGCTAAGCCCCAGGAGGAGCAGGACAGGTGGACTTGGAGGAAAGGCAGGGGCACAGGGACAGCTTGGGCAAGGGCCCTCCCCGAGGTGATGGTGTTTCTCTAGTGACAACGCCCTGTGGTTAGCTTCCTGGAAATGGTTTTCAGGGTGAGAAGGGGGTGGGATGCAAAGCCCTAGGACTTCCATTCCGGGTGAGTCACAAGCAACCCCAGGGGCGGCGCCCAGAAACATCAGACACCCTTCCTCAGCCCACAAATGCACCCTGTTCAGTGTGGGGGAGTCCCAGGGGAACCCAGGCAGCCTGAGTCAACGGCTGAATCTAAGAAAAGCCTTATTTATCTACTACCTGCTCCGGGGAGCCCAGACAGAGAAATTAACCCCAGCCTTCTCAGCAGACTCAGAACACAGGAAAGCAGATCTAGCTCTGTGCAAAGTGACACAGAAGGGAGACCGTCTGATGTCACGCACGGAGTATGGTGGACGTGGGGACAGAAAGGTAGAGCACTGTCCTCTAAAATGGGAGGCTGGGTTCAATCAGGTAGGGACTGACAAGCGGGACCCCCTGGTCCCAAGTCCTGACAGCTGTGGTCGGTCCACTCAGCATGGACTCGCCTGAGACTGCCGATGAACAAACATCAGCACTGACAACCCTTTCCTCCATGACAGGTGTGTGACCTCTAGGGTCCCTTCTGCTCTCCTCTTTGGTTCTCTTGGTGGGAGCCATTTCAATGTTCAGAACACACTTTCTGGTTTCTGGATAAATCCTGCCATCTATAAATGATGCCTGAGGCATGAAGCCAGGGACTGAGGCAAAGGCAGGCAAACACCCCTTCCCAAGAGGGAGGCTCCCTCCCTGGCCCGCAGCACACTCTGCCTTGCTGAGGTGGGCAGGAAGCAGCAGGCCTCTCACCGGCGGTTGCTGCCCAGCTGCCTGACTGAGTACCTGGGAGATCAAGAAAGAACTGGCTCTGTCTCCCCTCTTTTTGGGAGGCAGACTCAGATGCAGATGTGCTTCTCCCTACTGTGCACCCGCTCTCCTCTGACTGCACCCTTGGGTGGACCCCAACTCTGCTTTCCCTGGTTTTCTATTTAAAAACCAGGCATTTCCTCAGCAGGGCTGTGAACAGCAGTCTGAACCCGGCGCCATGCTTCCCAAACTGCAGCTCTGCAGGCCCTCCTGGGGGCTCGGCAGTCAGCGTCGCCTCCCACGGCAACTGCCAGGGAACAGTGCAGACAGAGCTGCTCACACGGGCAGATGGAACCCTCCATCACCTGTGCTCCAGCCGTGGGGTAGGAGACCTGCCGGTGTGTCAGGAGGAACCTGAGAAACCCTCACCCATCTTGCACCCAGAGTGTTACAGTAACCAGGCAGTACTGTGACCAGGCACCCCCACTTGTTATTCATTCAACAAACGTATCAACTGTGGACTTCCACAGTGTGAGCCACCTGTCTGTATGACATGGTGCTGGGGTCTCCCCTGTGCACCCTGACCAGTGGCCCCCATTCCAGTGTCTATCACCCATGTCAAGTCTGTCCCACCCCTACAGGTCCCCCAGTACCTCCACCACGACAGAGGACAGGTGCCCCCTGCTTCGGTAGAAAACCTGAAGCCACACCACTGACACCAGAAAATGACTCCCCTGCCCGCCAGACTGGGGCTGCAGGAGTTGAGAGCAGACAGGTGACCCAGCACCAAACTGAAGAGGAGGAGGGAACAGAAGCATCGGCTGCAGACTAAACTTGAGACCCAGTCTGCCCTGGGAGGAGGCGAGGTGTCAGGCAACAGGAGACAGTCAGAGCCAGGGTCCCTCCCAGCACCAGGCAGACAACTCCAAGCCCAAACCCTGTGGGGGGGACACAAGACCTTCAGCAAACATCGTCTCTTCCCTCCTCCTCCTTGAACGGCCGTGGCCGCAGAGAGCAGGCCTGCTGGAAGCCATGGCGCGGTCACTGCAGCCAGCGGAGGGCTCTCTCTGGGCACAGGCCATGGCTGGGAAGTTTACTAAACAAAGTCTGGTATCCAGGCAGACCGAGGGCTGGTCAGAGGGCTGGCCTCCAGCTTGCCGGACGCTCGCCCCTGCTCATGGAGTGGGCCCTGCACGTTCCCTGGAAGCACAGCTTGGCCTCCAGCTCCAGGGCCCAGCCAGCCCAGCACAGTAAGCGGACCAAGAACCTCACTTCTGAACCAGAGGGCAGCACGGACCTCAGGAGCAGGCTGGTCAGGAGCTGCATGGTCCCAAGTAAAGTCCGGGGGTTTTGTGAACCTGCTTTCTGAAGGACCAAACAGGAAATATTGGAAGGATCAAAATGCCTGCAAGATTACTCAAAAAAGAGAAAAACAAAACAAAACATTTCTTTTCTCCTTATTCAAAAGACCTAAGGTTTTTGCAAATACAAAAATAACTGAAAAATAAATAAGCGGGATTAGAGACTCAAGGCCAGGAGAAATGAAGTGAAAACAAGCAGGGCTGGGGAAGACCAGAATCACTCATCCAGCCCCGGGGCGGGCCCTGGCCTGTGGTGCTGTGGCTGCCTGGGCCCAGGGTGGCAATGCCCGGGCGGTGACAGGGGAACAAGGAGACCCTCTGGTTTTCAAAAGAGCATTGTGGGCTGCAAGAGGGTGGCTCCCGGCTGGCTGGAGCCTGAGCCTGCCCTCGGTTGCTGCGGAGGCCAGTGGCCCTAGCACAGCTGGCCCGGCCCAGGGCTGCAGCTGGGAGGGGGGATTTCCATGGGATCTGAGGAGCACTTGAAGGACAGAGAGCAAGGACAGACTGGGGCAGTCAAGCAGGAAACACCTGGGAGTCTCAGGAGCTCTGCTCGCCTTGGGCTTGGAGGCCCACGCTTGGGCAGCCCTTCTCCCTGCCCTGGGCCTGCCATCCCCAGGAGATGCCGGCTCATCTCCTGCCTCCACCTCGGCCACCTCTCCTCACTGCTGCAGTCTGGACTGGGTGTGTTCCTGAAGGCCCATGTGTAAGGGCTCAGTCCCAGGGGGTGTTGTGCAGTGGTGGAGCCTTTAAGAGGAGGGGCCGAGTGGGAGGTCTTTAGGTCATGGGGGGGCAGGGTTTGCCCACAAAAGGGGACTGTGAGACAAGGTCCCTTCTCTTTCTTTTTTTCCCTTCCCCACCCTCAGGTGAGCTGTGCCCTCAGGTGAGTGGTTCTGCTCCACCGTGCACTCTGAGGTCTAAAGCTTCAGGGCCACTGATCATGGACTGGAACCTCTAACACTGTGATGTGGAATAAACTCCAAGTCCATTATCGCTGGTACTTGTTACAGTGATGGACAGCTGAATGACACATCCACCTTCTCTTCTTAGAGTTCCTCAAAGCCCTGCACAAGCAAGGCCTCCTCCAGGAAGCCTTCCCAACTTCATCATCCTCTCCCACTCTGTGAAGCACACTCCCATGCCATCCTGCACCCCAGAAGAGCAGCCATTGTGGACCATGTCTCCCTCCCCTCCCTGCCCCAGTGCAGACGGCAGAGGCGGCCTATTTCTCCAAGGCCCCTCGATCCACAGAACGCTGGGGAACAGGCTTGGGCTGAGCTCTTCTGTGAGCCTCTGGGCACAGGCAGCCAGCCAAGGTGCAGGAGGATGCATGGGCCTTCGGTCTTCTATCTGGGAGGGTCAGAGTCAGAACCTGCTTCCTCAGCCAGAGCAGGAAAGACACGCACAACACTCTGACCCCTCAGAGTGCTTTCCTGCTGCTGGAAGCCCCTTCTGGAACCACCTTGGGAAGAAACTCAGGACCAACATCCAGACACTGAAAGGAGTGAATGAAGCCCCCAAGGCTGTTCCCTAGGGTTCTGGCTGCATTCACAGCAGGACCCAGCAGAGAGTGCTCGTGGGGTCACAGCCCCTCCACAGGATCCCGGGACTCTGGCTTGGCATTTAGAATACAAGAAATGCCAGGGCAGAACAATGCTGTTGGGACCACTGGGCAATGGTCCACAGATCTAACCATCTCCACAATTTATGGTAACAGACTCATGCTTACCTAAGGCACCTCCATGCTGTGTGCCTCAGCTCCTCTCTCCCTGGGCTGGTTTCTTTCCCTTCCGTTCTGAACAGCTTAGGTGAGATCAGCAGTTACTACTGTACTGGGTTGGACACAAGCCTTGGAAGGGAAAGCAATGCTCTCCTCCAGCACAACTGTTCTATGATTCATCACAGAAATTAATTTGTAGCACCCTGGCTTCCTGCCAGACAAATCTACCCTTTCTGCATGTGTGGCACAGGGAAGGCCTGGCTGCTGAGAAAGGTGAGGAGAGGGAGCTGGGGCTTCTATCTCACGCCCTCCCCTGCTTTACAGATGGAGCAGAAGCAAGCTCTTGATTGTCCTAAGACTTCCTGCGGACTACACTCATCAATAAGCCACATAAGCACGTTAAGTGGACGTGCCGCTGGCGGGATGGGACAGTCCTCCGTGGGCCATCTGTGGCATCGAGGGACACACAGCTGGCCCTGGGCGGGGAACTGCACTCACTTTGATCACTGATGTGTGGTGAAGAGCCGCAGGAGCTCCAGCCTGAGGGAGGGGCAGGGAGCACAGACTCCCGAGCCTACCACAGCCCGGCACCCAGGACGCTGGCAAGGACAGCACAGGCCCAAAGGCTCCTGCCCAGGAGAGGGCAGGCCTGCCCCAGGGGAATGAGCAACAGGGCTCTGGTGAAATACACGCCGGTCAGGTGGTCTGCACGCAGGGGAGGAGGCTGTGAGCCCAGGAAGGCAGTGCGGGCGCTGGGCAGAGGTGGCCATGCCAAGGGGTGGCAGCCAGAGGGCCTTGCCAGGGCTGCTCCCATGGGTGTCTCAGGGACCAGCGTGGCAGGCAGAGGGAGCACGGGCCTGGTGCTGGGGCGAGTGTGCCAGAGCAGACCACAGGCACCTGCAGAGGCCGCCCTGGTAAGCAGCCGGCAGGGGAGGGGATGGGGAGATGGCGGTGGCCTGAAGGATGCTGCAGCGGAGGGGGGCAGGGCCGAGCTCGGCCTCTGGGCCCGTCCTCAAGGCAGCGCCAAGGTGTGAGGCTGAAGGAAAGGCCCTGGACACCCGACACTGAGCATGTGGCCAACGAGAACCACGGGACGCAGGATGGCACAGTCCTGAGAGCACGTACACCGCCTGGCCTCCGGAGAGGACACTTCTGCAAAGTGTCATCATATCAAGGCTGAGGATGGTCCCCAAAGGGTCCTGCCAGACTCCAGGCTACGCTCCGAGAAGCGGGGTCCACAGTAATGAGGTACCTGACAGACACATCCCAGGCACCAGGATGCGTGTGGAGACAGCTGCAAGACCACAGCACAATCTCAGAGGCAGCGAGGACACCAGGCCCAGAGCCAGGGGAGGGGCGGGGCTGAGGCGAGACCCAAGCAAGCTGAGGTCACTGCCCGCCTTCCCCCCAGCCGAGTGGAAGAGAGAGGCGTTCCCTCTGACAGCTGGGGGAGCACAGCCGACGTCACAGAACGCTCCGGTGAGCTGGGACACCTCCAGTTTCAGGTCAGAGAAGGGGGCGAATGTGTGGCCTCTCAGGACCTTTCGGTGCTGGCAGATGAGACCCTCTGCTGGAATCTGGGACCTGGTTCTGTTGTGATGTGTTTGCCCAAAACAGAAGAAGCCCACACGGAAACGTCACAATCAGCATGCCCCGCCCGGCACAGGCCTGGCTGCTGCTTCGACACAGCCAGACAGAAACAGCACCCCTCGCCCCAGGCACCCACAAAAGGAAGAAAGAAAAGAAACCAAAGAAACACAAATACTTCACACCTCTATTTTTAAAATGCAAAACTGAAAACACTGTTCTATAAACAGGTCTCTGCCTCTGGCATCTGTTTGCATCTTGGGCTGGTGGATGTCCCCTGCCATTCTCCTCTGCTCTCAGAGCCACTGACGTGCTTGTCAAACCTACCCATCCATGCACTGTGCACGGCAGGGCCGCCTCTGCCCTGAAGGCCGCCTGCTGGGGCCACTGTCTACCTGTCAGTCAGCCCTGCCCACGCCTGAGCCCAGGGAGGTGCTTGCTGCTCCGCTCCTTAACTTCCCAGGGCTCCATCTCACCTCCGCTTCTCCCTCCACTGGGCCCTGAACCTCTTAGGGCAGCTAAGGTCCCACCAGGCTGGGTCCCAGGGCCACTCAACGACTCACAGTCGTTGGTTAAAAATCAGCTTCCTTGTAAAGTCCTGAAACGAGACTGGGTGAGGGTTGCACAACTGTGTACTCTTATGAAATAAAACCACTAAATGTACATTTAAAATGAGTGAATTTTATGGTCAGCAAATTATGCCTCAATTAAGCAGTTAAAAAAAAATCAGTGACCACTCCTCTGAGCTATCTCTGTTCAGGGCCAACCCCGAGGTGGGGACCCGAGTTCCCTGCCATCGATCTCTCCACCTCTGGTGTCGGGGGTGCCTGGTGGAGGCAGGCAGAGAGAGGGTGGGCCTCCCGGTGGAGAGGGTGGTGACCGGCAGGTGACAGGTAGGGCACACCAGATTGAACCACCCACCTCTGCCTGTCCAACAGCTTGCACACTGGCCATGGCCCCTAGAGCAGCCAACACGAGGCAATGGAGGAGCTTGGCTCCCGGCACTGGGGCAGCTGCTGGTGAGCTCTCTGCTTACAAGCCCAGTGACCAAGGTCCGGGTCAGAAGCCCTTAGAGCCTCTGTCCCTAAATAAATCCCTCATCCATCAGTGGGTGGCACAGCCTCACCCAGTGGTGCATGCAGTTCCCATGGGCAGCTCACGCTGGCTCAGAAGTGGCGTCCTTCTCTCCTGCTCCTCCACTGCCTCCAGAACAGACCCAAGTTCAAACCACCAGCCTTGCCAGGCGCCACTGAGCCGGCAAATGAGCCAGGAAGGCAGTACAGTCCTGCTTGGCAAAGCAGACCCCTCTCTCCTGAAGCCACCAGGGTCCCCACTGTCCCTAGAGCCCGGGCTGTGTCTGAGGTGGGCTGAGTTGGCATCTTCCAACTTTCTTTGGTGTGTGTGTTGGGGGGGGGGGGGGGTGAAATAAAAACAGAAAGCACGTGGCCCCAAAGCGGAGCCAGGGGGCCGAGGAGAACCGGAGCTCCCTGTGTAACTCACAGAAGGGGCGGGTGCCCTGCCCAGAGCCACCAGGCAGCCCGGCAGACTCCCGAGCCACTGTGCCAGGCAATAAGTGAAGACAGCAGGAGACCAAGGACACTTCTTCCTCTGGCTCACAGAGACTAGGTGACAGGTGGCTGGCTGAGGCCCAGAGAGAGTGCTCCACCCCCACTGCACAAGAAGGCCACTGCTGCGCCCTCAGAACACGGCTCCGAGTGAGAGCTGACTTCTGACTCATGTTCTTGGCTGGGCACTTGGTGTGCTTTCCCTCTAGGTGTAGGCAACTGAACCTCTGTCACAGCCAGACTCCAGTGAGACTGGGGCAAGGAGAGGCCAGCAATTGAGGCTCTGTAAAAGCCTCTACCATGCGGGATCCTTGCCTCCTGCTATCCTACAGGTCTGGGCTTTCCTGCCTTCCTGACACCTCACCCACTCCAGGAGGCCCCAGCTCAGGGTTCCAAACACCCACAAGGCTTCCACTAGAACAGTGGCCAGCCAGGGAGTAAGGTACCCCTGGGGCCTGTGAACCGGGAGGGGCAGAACACAAAGTGAATGAGGAGATCTGTCACCCTCTTTAGGGCACCCAGGAGCTACCTGACAGGTGTGGATTAAGGTCTGACTTTCTGGAAGATGCCAGGAAGACATTTCACCTGGTCATTCAAGCTGACACTGAGCATCAGAGGCAGGAGGACTTAGAACTTTTGCCACTGGCTGCTCCGAGTTCAGGGGGGCTCAAGATGAATGACTCTACACCTGGTGAGCTCCACCTTGGAGCAGCAAGAGCAAAGCCTCACAGGATCGAGCACCTAGAAAGACGCTCGCCTAAGGTGGGGACAGACATCAGCACCTAGAAAGACGCTCGCCTAAGGTGCTGCACCAGCACATGAATCTAATTTTGCTCGACCAAGGTGGTGAGACCCCAAGACCCCGCCCAGGACTCAGACCCCTAAGCCCAGATCCATCCTCTCAGGTGTCACAAAGCAGTGGCCTCGGCATGCACCGCTCAGGGGCCGATTCACTCTTAAGGAAGAGATATGTGCTTGGCTTCGTGCCTCAGGGCACTAAACCCCTCTTTAAAATCGCACCAAAATGATCACGTGTCTCCACTGTGCTGGCTCCAAGCTGGCAGCCAGGGCTCTGTGGCCAACAGCTGTCCAAAGCCGTGGCACTGCCAGGGCACTCCAGGGGGCGAGAGGGGCTTTCACTCACCAGACAGCGGGTCTTTGCCAATCATCAAAACATTGGGCAAATTCATTACGATCAGCTGCTGGAGAACTTCCTACAGAGACAAAGGGGGAGAGACACCGTTAGGAACAGGAAGGGAAAATAAAGAGGGATCACGTAAATTACAGTTGATCAAATCGCCGGGTGGCGTGCAGCCACTGAGGGTGACATGAAGACACCACAGCAGGAAGGACCATTTAAGATAAAAACATACATAAAAAAATCAAAGTCTGATCGATCCTTTTTGATGATCATTATCAAATAAACGACGTCTGCTAGGGTTGTGCTTGTTTTAAAAGATAGCCTTCATTATTTTTATTGTATCTTATGCGATTAAAACCAATCAGAGAACAGGAATTAGAGATGCTCCTGCAGAGAACAGGGATCAGGAAGTCCCCGACTTCCTAACGGCAGGATTCAGGAGCCAGGCCTTAGGCTGGTCTACGGCACAAGTTCTAAGTGAGGAGACGTCTCCCACTAACAGTGGCTATATCCTGGGACAGGGAGACACCAGGGCTACTCTGGGCAGAGGCGGCACAGGGGACAGGAGCTGCTCCCGGCCCTGGACCAAGGGCCTGTGAAGGATGAAGGAAGGCGGGGACAGGCCATGGGCCACACCCTCTCCCCCGGGCCCTTCCATGAGCTCTGCTCCGGTGGCCGCCTGTGCACCAGTCCTCTGCCACACCTCCTGGGGCACTTAGAGGGCCAGGCCAGCTTCTTCCCTCCCAGAAGCACCGCTTCTCACAATCAGAGGAGAGAAACCAGTTTTGCACAAGACAAAGGGCTAGGTCCAGGGTCCAGGCCACCCTGGGAGAGAACCCACCTTCGCCCACCATCTGCCCTCCCTTCCCAATTCCTGGCTGCTGTCCTGCCACCACTGTCCAAGTCTTGGGACCACTCGGTCCTCCATCTGGGTGCAGGGTTTATAAATGAGACTACGTGGGAAATAATCTATTCTGTTTTGAAATAATCCTGACAATCTCAGCAAAGCAATACTGAATTTTATGCTCATGATAATCTAAGCAAAGTACTTCTAGAAAGTACTGGTAGAAAACCTGTGTATTCACCTCCCATTTAATTTAATCCATACTCTCTGATTTTCCCCATAAGAAACATATTTTGCAATTAAGAAATGTTTCAAAGGAGGAACTTTATGTAGAGGGAAATGAGAGGGGGCGGAGGTATGAAAAATGGTGGAATGAGACACACATCATTACCCTGTGTACATGTACGATCGATCACATGAATGGTGTGGATCTACACTGTGCACAACCACAGAAATGAAAAGATGTACCCCATTTGTGTACAATGAATGAAAATGCAGTCTGTAAAATAAAAATGTTTGCTCCATTTCCAGCACCACAAAATAAATGAATTTTAAAAGAAAATAAATTTTTTTAAAATTTTGTGTCTTTCAAAACACCTTGGGGAGGGGGGTGACCCGTAACGGGGGCCCCTCTTGTCCCTGCAGGACTTCTGATTCTATTCTTCACACTTGAATAAATCTGACTCCTTTCACTCTTATAAAAACAAACAAAAAAACACCCAAGACCTGACCCTATGATCAAAAATGCCCCCAAACCATTAACTAGTTTCCCTAAAAGACCATCAATCACATTTCCAGAAAAGCGGACTCAGGCCAGGACTCTCCACGAATGCATAACTTGAGACAGTAATTTCAAATTTTCTAGTAGCCGCCTTTCAAAAAGTAAATAAAGCAGGCAAAATTATTCTGAGCATATACTTGAACTAAGCCCATATACCTAGAATCATTTCAACACGTAATATAAAATTCATCGAGATATTTTACGTTCTTTTTTCATGATGTCTTTGAAATCCAGTGTGAATTTTTTTAACCTTTATTATTCAGGTGTGTACTTTATACTTAGAGCACACCTCAATTTGAATGCTGAATCTGCACTGGAAACACCTGAATTGCATGCAAATTTCATGAAATTTATAGTGGAAAACCGAGTCCTATTCCTGAGCTGGGCTGTTCCAAACACCGTGATCATTTTTCTATGACTGAATTGAGAATCTGCTTTTAACCTGGTTAACTAACATGATAAACCCACTTCCTCAGACACGCCAGCCACATCCTGACATAGCCGCAGGTAGCTAGGACCACCCAGCACTGGTGACCCAGGAGTCCCCTCGAGCCTTTGTTCTCCCCAGGAAAACCTGCAGTGGTAGGGCCTCCGGGTGACAGGCCAGGCCTCAGTCTTGCAGGGACGTGAGGAGGCTGCTGACGAGAGGACCCCCCCCCCCCCCCCGCTGGCACTGGGAACAGAAGGCCACTGTGGAGGCCGCAGGCGACGTGGGTCTGCTGGGGCACCTGGTCCCACCCTGGCTGGCTGTGAGGGGCAGGCCGCCATGCAGCTCAGGCCTCAGGCTGGCCCTCCCAGAGACCCCCCTACAGAGCAAGCAGTCGGGGTGGGGTGCAAAGACCACAATGGAGCGTGGGTCTTGTGCCCTCTCCCAGGTCCCCCTCAAGTGGGTGGGCTTTCAGATGCTGGGGAAACCCCGGAATTTCCTTTTCATAAAGGAGCGGGGACTAACTACATCCTGGGTGACCCACTGGTGGTTAACTACTGCACACACCTCCCCAACAGCCACCAAAAAAGAAAGAAAACCTGGTGGGGCTGGGGTGGCGTTTGGATCCTGCAGGGGCAGCTGGAGGCCCAGGGAGGCGCAGGGCTGGAAAGCACTTTTTAGACAAGCAGAGCCCACCAGACACCACCAGGCCGCAGACCCAAACCTTGATCTTCTCAATCAGCCAAGACCAAGCTGAAAAGGAGAGGCTGGGACCACCTAGGAAGCTTCCATGCCCCAGCTGGTAGTGGGCCCAGGGGCAGCATCTGTGTCTGCACTCAGGGTCAAGGAGCCCAGGAAGCTGCCCTCTGCTGGAATCAGCTTCCTGACCCTGACCCGCAGCGAGGGAGGTGGGGCAGTGCCGTGGGGCTGGTCTCAAGGCCAGCAGCGCCGGCTCTGGGGTCACCGCAGAGCAGCAGCACTGAGCAAGCAGAGAGCACGTAGCGGCGGATGGACACGGCTGAACACGAGTGTGGTGGAGGAGAAACCCCAGAGGACACAGACCAAAATGACAGGACATTCACTATTAGAGCAATCAGGACTCAACCAAGTGTCCCCGGCATTTTCTAAAGATTCTGCAATATGGTTCTATCACCATAAACTAAAATAATCTAACTGCTGTGGCAGTTTCCCGAAGAAAACTGCAGTTAGAGAAGCTACTCACCAGGTATTTTAAGCTATGAGCATCACAGACCCAACAGAAGACAAGACAGTTACCCTTCCTGAGACGATTCACCGGCCTCCACCACCACACAGGAAATGCACTGCCATTTTAAAAGGGCCCCTTCAAAAACGCAAAAGGCACCCCCAGCACCCACACCAGGAAACGTGAAGGGAGAACAGATGCTGACCAGGAGTGACCCAGAGTCCGGGGCCCACACCCCTTAAAACACAGACTCGGATGTTCCAGGAGGTCCACCCGATACCTGAGCAAGGAGGGGCCCTACCCCCAGTCAGGCCACCTGTCCTCCTACCCACTGACAAGGGCCATCCTTTCCACAGGTGGGAAAACGCAGAGCCCTGGTAAGCCTCAGGTGAGAGCACCATGTGTGCTTGGTGGGGGTTAGCTTTGGTTTCCGCTGGAAACGGGACTGCTGGGTCAAGAACAATAACGTCACTAAAAATTAGAAAAATCTTTTTCTCCCCCAAATGAAATTGAATGTCACTGTTTGACTGCGTGTCCGGATGGCAAGATCGATGCTGCCCAAGGGCAAGCCTGGAGGTCCTCAGAAGGAGCCTCCGAGGGGGGCTGGCCTGGGAGCTGTTAATGCAGAGTCCTCCAGGGGAACCCCAGGAAAGCTAAGACACACCCCCAGCAGAGGCGCAGGAGGAGTGATGCTGACGGTTGCCAAGGAGATGGGCATGGTCCAAGCAGGGAAATGAGCTTCCACAGTGGAAAATAAAACCCTAAGGAGGCTGAGCAAGATGGTGCACACCTGCAATCCCAGGGAGCTGGGAGGCTAAGGCAGGAGGATCCCAAGTTCAAGGCTAGCCTCAGAAACTTGGCGAGACCCAGTTTCAAAATAAAAAGGGCTAGGGTGTGGCCCAGTGGTTAAGCACCCTTGGGGTCAACCTAAACACTGCCGCCGAGTGGAAACTGGAAAGCAGAAAGATGAGGGAAGCTGGGTCTGCACCACGGCCAGTGCACCCTCAGGTCTCGAGTGGGTTCCGATACTAAACAACTCACACTCGGTGCCTACCGTGAGCTGATGGTGCTGGGCCACGCAGGGGTCGGCCACACACAGCAGGGGACAGCAGCCACAGGCTTCTGGAGGCCTGCACTGCAAAGAGGCCGAGGACAGCTCTGCCACGCGTCCTGCCTGCCCAGCGTGGCAGCAGGTCCAGCCTTTGGTTCCAGGAGCACCACATTGCCTGCTCACTGACCACCTCCTCACACATCCCGCCACCTGGTCACTTGTCCTCCGACACTCGACACTTGGCGGAGCGGTCACCTCCTCCACGCGGCACCGGCGCTCAGAATTGCATGTGACGCTCCCTCGACTCCCGTCACTTCATCTGCACGCCTTTGCCTGTCAATCAGATCCCTACTCAGGCAGCAAAAAGCTGCTAATAGTGACAGCTGGGAAAATATTCCTCAAATTTTGTCTTGAGTGAGGTTTTAAAAGCCTCCTGTGTGGGAGGTGTCTTCTCTCCACCACCCGGACGACAGGAAGATCAAGTCCTGAAAAGCAGCTGCTTTGCTCAGCCATGGAGGCAGGCGGCCTCCTCAGCCAGGTAGCTCCTCTGCCTCGCAACCTGGCAAAATCTGCCAACATATTCCTCAGGGTTCACAGCTTGGAGCCGCGAGCATGAGTTTAAAACATTCCAAAGTGGGAGGGGGAAAAGGAACAGTTCAGAATCTGTCCTATAGCTTTCCGTTACTTGTGTAAGTGGAATACTGAACGTGAATTTAAAAGAAACATTTCAAAGTGAATCAGTAACACTGGTCTGAATATTCTGGCTTTCCGATCGTAAAACCCCAAACACGAGGGCTGGAGAGGCAGCTCAGGGGCAGAGCGCTTGCCCAGGATGCACAGGCCCTGGGCTGCGTCCCCAGCACCGCCCCAGACCACCCCCCCAAGAACCAAGTGCAATCACTTTACGAGCA
Organism: Glaucomys volans; assembly: GCA_020662805.1. NCBI lineage: Eukaryota > Metazoa > Chordata > Mammalia > Rodentia > Sciuridae > Glaucomys > Glaucomys volans. Next base: position 200,368 of record JAJEJO010004886.1, on the reverse strand, counting down.
AACTAAGTGAAACAGATGGATTTCTAAATTCCCACTCAACAGAAGTGACTTCCAACAGAAAGGTCCCGCCCATGTGCAAATGTGCACAGAGCTCTAGAAAAGGGGCAGCGCGGTGTGGACCCCACAGGACACCTGCCCCAGAAGCTGCACGCCAGCCAGGTGCAGGCAGGGGAGACAGGCATGGGGAGCCCCATAGACACCCCCACAGCCCGGACAGTTCCACACCCTCTGCACACACTGGGACACAGCTCACAAAACCTCTCACCTTGACCTGGCCCACGGGGCGCCCTGAACATGCTTCAGCAGTCTATTAGCCCTAACAGAAGCCACCTGAAATGGTGCTGGGGACCAACTACCCTTGCCCTCCCCAACTAGAAACAGCCGACCACAGAGAGGTCCTGTCCCCTTTCCTCGCCCAACATTCCCGCCTGGCGACCAGGGCAAGAACCGGCACTTCCCACCTGAGGGATCGGGAGCCGTGGGTCCCCAGGTGTCCCAGAAGGATGCCGAGCGAGGGGTCCAAACCTGGGCACCCTCTGCAGGTGACACCTGCCACACACCTTCAGGACTGACTCATGACACAGCCTGCCCCAGCCCAGCCACCCCTCCCCAGTGCAAGCAGGTCTAGACCCCCAAACCAAGTTGCGGCAGCCTGCTTTCTGGAAAGGTCACAGCCAGGAGCAGTTTTCTAACGGCCACGGGGAGGAAACGTGAGCAAGGATCTACCCCACATCTGCTCCGAGCCGGGCGCTGGGGCCGTGCCTGTAACTCCATCTGCACCAGGGGCTCCCAGCTCTGCCAGGACGTGGCTGGGGCGGCAGCCCTGGCGACACCAGAGGGGATGAGGGTTAACAAGAGGCTTCCGTGTTAAGAGCTCTCACGTGAAGCTGCCGATAGACTCGATCCATCTGTTCCACCTCATTTCAATTAATCCGGGTCCCCAGGGCCTGAAACCAACTCCATCTGCACCAGCCAGGAGCCCTGCTCCCTAATTAGGCCACACTGTGTGTAGGACCCAGCGAGTCTACAAAGGCCTCAGCGCTTACAAAGCCACCAGCCACCCCCTCCCCGGAACACGGCACATGCCTGTCCTCATGGCTGGGTGCAGAGAAACAAACATGAGCCCGTTCTTTGTTCACAGAAAGTAAGACATATTTCCTCTGCACTGACGGAGGAGGAGGACTGTGGGGACTGTGGGAAGGAGCACCTGGAAGCCCCAAAACCGTCTGGTGAGGGTGAATCCAGTAACTTCTGCCTCTACCTTCAACTTGCTGTGTGACCGGGGGGCAAGTCAGTCCCTCTCTGGGCCATACCCTCATCTGTTAACAGGACTAGGCCTCCACAGTCTCCAGGGGGCTTGGGCTCCTTCAGAAGGTGGAGGGAAGGGCTGGAAAGGGGACACACTCCAGGCAAGTCGAACAGAGCACGTTTTCATGTGTTAGGAACCCACGGGGCCAGCCCTGCCAGGGCCCAGTGTGCAGGAGGAACCCAGGGAGTCCCAACAGGGACGGGCCTGGGGACGTTGCATGGACCCCAGGAGCGCCTGCCTGCCCCTTCCCTGTCTGATGCCAGCAAGCCCAGCAAGCCTGGCTCTGAGCCCCTAGACCGAAGATGGTGGGGCTGGGGCACCAGGACTCTGTCCTCTAAAAGTAACTGTGCCTAAGAACGGGGCTTCAGGAACCATCTACGAGGCCAGCACACCGGGCTGCCAACAGAGGTGACCAACCTGCAGTGATGTCACTGGCGACCACGCGTGCATTCCACGCAGACCAGGCCATCCAGGCGTGGACACTCCGCATGCAGGGCCCAGCCCACAGCAGGGCCTGGAGAGAACGCACATTTTAAAACCAAAAGAGCTTTGTGGATCAGCTGCAGGGCCAGGAAACGGGCCTGGGGCAGGACGTGGGTCTGCCCTGGGGCTGTCTACACCACACCACTGAGCCCCGCCACTCAAGCGGCCACTACACCAGGGCGTGGCCGCAGGAGGGGGTTTGGGGAGAGGGGAGGAAGGACCCAGAGGGCTGGGCCACAGCTAGGGGGAGGGTCTGTGTCCTCTGCACCCACCCGTTCTCCCCTTCCAGCTGAAAGGACAGCTGCAGTGCTGGGCTGAAGGCAGGAGCCCCACGGCACAGCCGAGAGGCTCTGGCGACAGGGAGGCAGGGCTGGTGGAGCCCCTCCCTGAGCTTCGTGGAAAAGCCAAGGTGTCTGCTGATAGGAGGGCAAGGGAGGGCAGAGGAGGCATGGTCGGGGCACTCAGCTTGCAGGGTGGGGTGGGACGGGCAGGTCATCCCCCAGCCAGAGTGCAGGGGCTTCCCTCTGGGCAGGGAGAGCACACCTCCAGCCCCCTGGCAGTGAGCTCCAGGCAGGTAGGCGACTTCCACCAGCATTTTCTGCCCTGGGCATGCCCACCTGAGTTCCCTTTCCCATCCCAGAAAGCCACTGGACTGGGGGGAGTGTGGCGCCTCCCTGCCACGTCCCCCACCCAGGGCAGGGCTGGGGCCCTACATGCAGGCACCTCGCCCACTGCCTGCAGCTGCTGCCATCAGATCCTGTACCTAGGGTGCACGTCAGAGCAGGAATGGCAGTGGGCGGCTGGCAGCCTCCAGCCTGCCGTGACCTGTGAGGACAGGAAGGTTGCCGGTACACCACCCCAGGCCCCACTGTGTGAGCACCAGGACCAGGGGCCACCACTCCCCAGGCAGGCAGAGCTCCCAGCAGGCTGCAGCCATGACTGCATTCGTGCCACCACCGTCCCTGGGCACTTGCCAGGGGGCCGGGTTGTGCCTGTTTGGGGACTGGGGATGCAGAAGAGAATGACGAACCCTGCAGGCAGCTGGGAGGGCAGCTGCCACACAGCCTCCAGTCTGAGGGGACAGTCATGAAGGAGCAGATGAGAGGTGTCTACGCTGGGGACACTGATGCACAAGGGAAGGGGGAATCCAGGCAGGGTCTCCTACAGCTGGGATGTGGCTGTGTCCCCCACATCATGGCTGGAGGCTTGATCCCCAAGACGGCAGTGTTCGGAGGTGCCAGAACTTGCAAGATGAGGAGCTGAGAGAGGTGACTAGGTCCCTGGGGCATCACCTCAGAAAAGAGAGTGGGCTGATATAAACAGAGCCTGGCCCCTGAATTCCTCTTGCCATGGTATCCAGGAGGATGTGCTCCTGTCACTGTGACATCATCCGCCACGAGGCCTCAAGAGGCCACCTGATTTTGGACTCTCAGGCTCTAAACTGTCAGCTGAACAAACCCCTTTTCGTTATAAAGTACCCAGCCTCAGGTATTTTATTACAATAAAAGAAAATGGACTAATACAGAGTCCAAAAAGGAGGTGCCCCCACGCTGACATGGGAAAGAACATGGAGAAGGTGCCATGAAAGTAGATGTGCAGGTATCTGGACTGGGCTGGGGATGGGGGCTGGAAATTCTGCAAGAAGCAGAAGGCACCCCCACCTTGTGTCTTCCAGCACAGGGCAGGTGTGCACCCCACTGCAGTCCCAGGTAACAAGGAGAACCAGATAAGCACAGAGCCTCTGCACAGGGAGCGCCCACCTGTGCTTCCCCAAACAGAGGCAGCCTCCAGTCCACCTGCCAGCTCCACCACCAGCCTGGCGCTGCTGGGCCTCAGCTCCTACCCCGCCAGGCGCCACACCTCCTCCACAGGCAGCCAAGCACTGTGCCCAGACCTAATAAGGCCCAGCAGGTGCTGCAGAACCTGAAGCCCATCCTGGACTCTCTGGCTTTGCGGGTCACTGATGATGTGCTCAGGAGCCACACTCACCTGCTGTGGGCACAGGCAGAGCCACGGCCCCCAAAGTGAAGCCCAGGACAGGCCCTGGGCACTTGTGCATGAGAAGCCCCACTGCAGAGGGGCTGCTCTGCCTCCAGCCTCAAGAGGAACAGGAGACACACAATTGCCTGCATCCCCAAGGTGGCTCCAACCTCCTGTGGCTGGTGAGGACATGCACTGAAGACTGGGGGGCTGTGGGGGCCACCCTGGGCTCCAGGGGAGGCTGTGCTGCAGCTGACTCGCAATGCCTGCTCAGCGGGAAGGCAGGGGAAGTAGGGAAGCTCTCTGGGAACAGAGGGGGCTGCTGGTTCTCCACAGTGGACCAGCAAGCAGGACTGACTGACCCTCCAAAACAGGGGCCACCAAACAGGCACACGGTGCCAACCAGCCACTTCACATTGCAACCGGAGTTTGCAGCAAGTGACCAGGCTGCTTCTAGAGAGCAAGAAACAGCTCCATCACCAGGAATTCACTCTCAAGCAGGAAACCGAGGAGGGCACCTCAGGACACAGCTGAGAAACTGGGGAAGAGGAAGGTTAAGAAATGACAAGTTTCATGAGTAACAGCTCAGCAGGAAGTGAAAATCTCAACAGATGTTATCGACATCAGGGCTGCTGTCCAGGCTGGTGGTGGCTCAGTGGCTCAGCCTGTCCTCTGGCCACCCCCATCTGATGCAATCTCTCTGCCAAAGCTGTGCCTACCCAAGGCCACCTCTCCCCGCAGGAGACACCAGCTGCCTCCTGGTTGCTGAGCCCCCAGGTCCCTCTTCATCCCTGCCTGGGTGCCAGCACAGTGCACCCAGCATTCCGGCTTGTCAGGAGCTTCAGGGCCAGCTGCTGGCACCCAGCAGATGCCCAGGAACTTGCAGCTGAATGGAAGCAGTCATGGGGAGGAAGGTCTGGTGAAGACAGAGGCCTCAGGACCCCACAGTAAACACAGCTGCCCATGTACAGTGCCAGGACATGACTTGGAACAGTGGAAGTCAGCAGGCATAACAAACCAGAGGGGGGCCACACCCGTGTGCATATTAGAGGTGTTTTTTTTGTTTTTGTTTTATTTTCCTGGTACCAGGGATGGAACCCAGGGGCGTTTAACCACTGAGCCACATCCCCAGCCCTTTCTATTTTTTATTTTGAGAGGAGGTTTCACTAAGTCACTTATGGGCTCGCTAAGTTACTGAGGCTGGCCTTGAACTTGGGATCCTCCTGCCTCCGCTGCCTGAGCTGCTGGGATTACAGGTGTGCAGCACCGCGCGCAGCTGTATCAGAGCATCGAGTCCTGAGCCTGGCAGGCACAACCCGAGCCAGGTCCCCAGCCACCTGCTGATGCAAGATCCTTCCAATCCAAATCACTTCTGACCACTCAGGATACTCTAGTAAATGGGGGAGATAAAAGAGGTAAATAAACATCTGCTGCGGGTATGTGCCTGGAGACACGCCGTGCTGAGAAGCAAATAAAGCAAGGCAGGCCATTCGAGAGTGACAGGAAACAGGGCTGCTGCAGATATGGGTCCCAGGGCCCTGGAGGAATCCAGAGCGGAGCAAGACCCAACTGCAGCGAGGGCGTGAGCCAGATGTGGAATTGGTGGATTCCAGGCAGGGGAACAGCTGGAGGAAGGGCCAGCAGCCAGAACACGCAGTCCTGCGAGCACCAGGCTGGTGGGCCCAGCCCACCTCTGGGCTATTTCCAGAAGTCCCACAGCCCCTGCCGACACAGCCGGAGTCAGCCTTTCCGAAGCCTCGGAGGCCAGGGAGCTCTCCATGGGCAGGGGTCACGAAGCGGGGTTAGGGCTGCTGTGCTGTGTTGGGAAGGACTCTGAGGCCAGGTCTGAGCGCAGAGGCAGAGTGCCATGGCTCATCAGTGATGCCTGTCGGAGCCAGGAATTAAGGTGTGGTGGTACCCACTATGTGACCAAAGGTGACCAACATCCTAACATGGATGTGGTATCAGGCACAGGGGGTCCATGGGCAAGGGACAGGGAATGTTCTCCACTGGTTGCAGAGCTGGGGACTGAGCTTCCAAACCTCACCTTCCAAGTCTCCCAGCCAGCCTGTGCACAGCAACCCAACTGTCTGGGGCCCCCCACTGTCCCAGGGTGGGGTATATAAGAGGGTCTGTCACCATTTGTCAAATGAGCTGACGAGGGGTCCCAAGTCCCGGGGTTAGTGTGTGTTCACTTCACGTGTGAAGTGTCTGAATAAGAGCCTGCGCTTCCAGATGCTGGGGCAGCAGCGAATGAGAACTTCCTGTTCCCACAGTGCGTAGGCAGGAGCGGCCACACGGATGCTGAGCTTTAGGAAGCATCACTTAAGCGCTCAGAAGAAAAACGGGAGAACTAAGCCTAACGGCAGCTAATTACTTAGGCAACTAAAAACACCAACCCAGCAGTTCCTGTGCCCAGACCAAGCAGAGCGGCAGTCCGGCCACCTCCACCAGGGTGGCAAGTATGCCCCTCTGCCCAGCTAAGGACGCGGAGTCCGCTGTGCACACTGACCAAGCGCCTGCCAGGCCAGCAGAGCTGGTGCTCTCGGTCCAACACTCTCCAATCTGCACACTCTGTCCTGTGCTCCAGGGGACAGCACTGCCACTGCCCACTGCACAGAGGGATAAACGGATGTGCAGAGTAAGGACCCATCTCGGGGCAGGAGATGCACAGGATGGGTTTCCAGCAGAGTCAGGGGCAGCACGAGCCAGCTTCTCTCCAAGAGCCACCAAGTTTGGCGCTCCCAGAGTCTAAGTGCTTTTCTCAGGGCACGTGCGCTCCTCGGGCGTGGGTGGGGCTCCTGGCTGGCACCCGCCCCACCTCAGTCCCCACCCCCTGCGCACCACCTCACTCCCCAGGAGTGCTCTAGCAGCCCTGGTCTATGCGCAGCCACACTGGGGTTGGGGGGACCCAGGATATGATGGCGAGGGAAGCAGAAGAGACCCCACCTCCCAGGACTCATAGGGAGGTCACAGTATTCACCAACCTTCACTAGGGAGCGCACAGCCAGGAAGGCAGCCCTGGTTGGCCTGGGGAGATGCTCTGCATGCCACGGAGATGGATGGCTGGAGGCAGAAATCATCCCCAACCCACCTCCACTTGGGAGGCAGAGGGGAAAGACGTGGGCTGGCCACAGCAGGGTAAGCTGCAGCACTGGCTTGGTCCCCCATTGGCTGCCCACAGATACCCCAGGCCTGCCAAGGTGGGAATGGACTTTCTGTCCAACAGTCACACTGCAGAGGTGCCTGCTGCCAATCCCCTAGGGTTAGAATTGCAAAGTGACAGCTGCCCAGCCACCCAGGCCCCAGAGGTGAGGCCGAACACCAGACCTCAGAGAAGACTGCCCTGGGCAGCAGCTCCACACCCATCCTCTCCACAGGGCTGCCTCACCGGGTGTCCACTGGTCTCTGTGAGGAGGGAGAATGAAGAGAAACTGAAGCAATGGTAAAGTGCCCACCCGAACCAACAGGCTCATGCCACTTCTAACGGTGGCCCTGAGCCTCCTCTGGGGAGGGGGCAGTGACCACAGGGCTGGCAGCATCAGGCTGGCAGCAGGCAGGCTAACAGGTGGGCAGAGTGGGAGCCTGCAGTCCACTCCTGGGCGGTGATGCCAGTCCCGGGGTGGCCCCAGAATGGGGTTCACGGAAGGTCCTCACAGATCCAGCAGTGCTGGGAACCACCGTGGGGCCACGTGCTCCTCCACCGAGCATCACGTTCAGCTGCAGCAACAAAGACTTGAGGGACAGCCACTTCCCCGAGCTTCCAATTCATGAGAAGTGGGACCAAAGCTGTGACAAGAGTCCCCCAGACCCATATGCTGGGGTGGCCTTTGATGGAGGCTGAAGCCTCAACCACTACATGGCACCTGGGCAGGAGGAAGAAAGGCAGATGCCACCTCCTCGGGAAGGCTTCCCAGGGGAGCATACCACACTGACACTGCACATGGCCATAGGTCACAACAGCTAGCAGGCAGGTGGAGCAGGGGGACCAGAGCAAAGGGACAGGCGGTGACCGTGCAGAGCAGGGAGGGCAATGTGGAGAGACCCCACCCCACCCCAGCAGCACCGGCCAGCTCAGCCCTTGCTAGACTAATGTGGGCACAGGCAGCGCCGGGCCTGACAGGTACACACTGGGTTTGTTACTGGGCATCGTGGCACTGGGCGCGTGACACTCATCTTGATGCACACGGGGCCCACCTTCCTTTAGCCTCTTTTTGGGAATGTAATAACCATCTGCAAACCCAAGGCCAGGACCTTGACAGTGACCTCCAGCTAACCAGATGGCCACTGCCCCACACCTCCCCCCCACCCCAAGACACCCCAACTTGACCCCAACTGCAAGGGTGCATCCCTGCTCCCTTGCACAGCTGTGCGGTGCAGGAGGGCGCTCCTGGCCTGCGCGCTCATTCAGCTGCTTTCCACCTGGGGCTGCCCGTGCCGTCTGGAGCTCGCAGGCGGCTTCACCTTGAGTCCACCCTCAGCACCGTGTGCGGCTGCAGCTAATCTGTTTGGACAGCTGGATAATGTCCCATTGTGCAATCACGTCTCCGCAAGTTTCTCTGTCCCCTGTCCGACGGGCACCAGGGCCCTGTCCAGGCTTTTGTTATTGTGCACAGAAGGACAGTGGACACTTCTGCGCGGGTGCACACCAGGGAGAACAACGAGCTGGCTGCAGGCTTCGGGGGCTGAACTTCAGGCGCCAGATGTTTCCACAGGGACCACAGGAGTGGCACTCCCACCAGAGACGGCCAGGAACACCTGCGCACACTGGAGTGCCCCAAGGCGTGGGTCTGTCCTGACCGCCTTGCTTAAGTTAACGTCCCCTTCTGAGGGAGCGAACAGGCCCACTGTGACCTGCCTCACTGGTGTGCGGGAGCCCGTCTCCACCCAGCCGAGCAGGCTGAGCCCTGTGCTCCTGCCACCCACGCCTTCCACCCAACAGGGCAAGAAGTCCTAGAGGCAGCAGCTCTGATGGGAGGACCCCCAGTCAGAGGGTCACGTCAAGGTGAACACCTCCACTTCAGGGTCTGGGTGGAATACAAGTGCCTACAGAACCGCCTGTACAGGACCAGCCGTGGCCACGGGGCAACCAGGGAATGGGCCGGGGTGGGGTGGGGAAGACCTGACGGGCATCATGTGGCCAGCGTTTCCCATGCCACCACAAGATGCCTCAGTCACAGGCCTCCTCGCAGCAAGCCCCACAGATGGAGGCTGCCAGTGCCCACAAAGGACAGACTCCAGGGGAGCACAGACCCCTGGGCAGCACAGACCTTATGGGGGTGCAGACCCCAAGGGAGTGCAGACCCCAGGAGAGCAGACCCCAGGGGAGCACGCCTCCCCCCACACCAGTCCAGCACTGCCCTGCTGGCCACAGCACACCTCCCCAGCAGCTGACAGCCTGATGCCAGCCGACCATGGTAGGCCTCCCGTGGGAGCACCTCACTCATTCCCCACCCCGTGGGTCTGCTCAGGCCAAGTGGAGAGCCTGGCCTTCCTGTCCTCCAGAAGCTCAGTTACTGGAGAAGGGTCCACCCTGAGAACAGGATCGGAATGCTTCGGCTGTGGCCGAGGGCGGGGTCATCCACAGGACGGGTAACTGCTGGTGGGACTTCCCTGTTAGGAAGCATCTCCACAATGGAGCAGAGGAGCCGATGGAACCCTTCTCCAGTGTCCAGCCTCCCAGCTCCCAGTGAGGGATCCTGGGACAGTCAGGGCCACACCCACCTCACTCATTTTCTCCTATTTGTTTGGTCTTCACACAGATGCTCAATAAATGTTTGTCCAATAAAAACAAAACTCACGTTACTATTTATACAAGGTACAAATAACCTCTGTACACTGTTAATGACAGGATTCCAGGCATCTTGGGATGGTTGGATGGGCAGTGACTTTTCAGGAAACATCAGTTACTTAGAGCCCCTCGGGGCCCACCAAGGGAGGCGGGCAAAGCCCAAGGACAGCGCAGCCAGCTGTGCCTCTCTGAACAGGGAGGCGGCCGGACCGAAGAGCAACAAACTCACACACGAGCCACAAAGGTTTCAGAGACCACCGTGGGCTTCACAAACACTTTTACTGTGAAAAATAGCAAATGCAAATCCAGGGAGAGAAAACCACACACTTAGCCCCCAAATGTCCACCCCTCCAATTCAACAACGAGCAAGAGCTGTCCCTTGGCTATAACACAAAGAATTTTAAAGTACATTATAGTATTGTGTCATTCCACCTCGGAAGAATACTGGTATTTTCTTACACAACCATAATTACAGGCTTTAAAGTTGTTTGCCCTCCGTGCTTCATATAATGAAGCCCTGAGTGTCTGGAGGCCAGCCCAGGAGCCCGAGAGAGTGCCACAGAATTCAGGGGTGGAAGCTGGTCTCCAGGAGGCTGTGAATTGCCCACTCCCCGCAGTCTGCCTCCTCCCTTCGGTAACCACACCCGGGAGACCTAAGGCTGGAGGGCCAACCCCATGGCCTCCAATCCCACAGGAGGGTGCAAGTGGAAAAGGCAAGCAGCTCGTGCACACGCCAGACTCCCTCTCCTGAGAGCAGAACCATGAGCTGGGATAGGAAGCAGTGCGAGTCTGGACTCGCACACTCAGCTCAACCCGAGAGCTGCTGCTCAGGCCTGGACCGGTCCCACCTGCACCGCCCTCTGGCTCCAGAGAAGCTCCTGGGTGGGCAGAGTGGAAGGTGCAGCCCCCTGTCCCCTGGCTAGACGTGAAGGGGACTAAAGCCCACTAGACCCACCTCACATGTTCCAAAGGTGGGCAAAAAGCCAGGTACAGTGGTGCACGCCTACAATCCCAGCAACTCGGAAGGCCGAGGCAGGAGGAGCCCAAGTTCAAAGTCAGCCTCGGCAATTTAGTGGGGCCCTAAGCAACTTAGCAGGACCCCATCTCTAAAGAAAAAAATAAAAAGGGCTGGGAATGTGGCTCAGTGGTTGAGCACTTGGTTCAATTCCTGGTACAAAAAAAAAAAAAAAAAAAAAAACGGTGGGCACAAACTCCAAGTCGCCAACAACCAACCAGCCTGCAATCACTGGAAGGATCTTTCGGGTTCAGGATTTTTCCCTTTGCTATTCAGCAAGGAATTTTAAAGCAAACTGGAACGCTGTGTCTTGCCACTCCTCCATCAGAATTAATCACCCAAGAACATTGGCATTTTCTTATGTGACCAAAATTACATGCTTTCAAATTTTTTTCCCCGGCATGCTTCATAAAATGAAGGCCTCTGTATGTGTCTGGAGGCCAGCCCAGGAGTGGGAGGGGTGGACAGGGCCCACGAGACTGGACATTCTTGCTGCCACTGAAGGAAAACGCTTCATAGCCTGTCACCTCAGGGGAGCAGAGGTTTTTGACAACTTCTGCCCCAGGCGGCCAGGCTGGACGCAGGAGCACCTGGAGGGGACGGCAGAGTTGTCCTCTACCCAAGCAGGCCTCTCCCTGCAGTCTCCGCATCTCCAGCCTCCTCCCTACCTCCTCCCATGGCGCACTTTCTCAACAGTCCGCTCACCAGGGTCAGTCTGGAATTTTGCCCTAACCGTTGAGCTAGGAGGGGTTCTTCAATGGGTTCAGCAGCCTTAGGTTCTAATTTCAAGCCCACCATTAAACACAGAAATGACGAGCTGCACTCCATTTGTGTACAATGAATCAAAAAAACAAACAAAAATAGAGAAGAGGCGGGATTCCTCCAGACCTCAGTTTTTCTTCTATAAAGAGGGAGAGACACATGTGCATGGAACAGTACTCCCCTCCTCCCCAGCCTGCACACCAGACACCACCAACTGATCAAGCACTCTTCCCCACAGATCACGCTCAAAGCCTCAGAAGCCAGCTACAAGGGTGCCACTTGCACCCAGGATTAAACCTATCTGCCACTCCCTGGACTAGGTAGTCTCCAAGGACCCTGTAAATCTGGTGCACCCCACAACACAGCACGCAGAACTCTGCAAGGTGTGGGAACACAGCTGGACATGGTGGCACATACCTGCAATCCCAGAGACTCTGGAGGCTGAGGCAGGAGGATAGAAAGTTTGAGACCAAACTCAGCAACTTAGTGAGGTCCTAAGAACTTGGTAAGATCCTGTCTCAAAATAAAACAAAAAAAGGGCTGGGAATGTGACTCAGTGGTTAAGTACCCCTGGGTTCAATCCCCAGTACAAAGGAAAAGTGGGAACACCACAATGAGCCCTGCCCAAATGACCTGGACTCTAGGTGGCCATCTTTGTCAGGGATCAGCACTCTGCCAGGATCTTTGAATGAAGGCCCTCACAAGGCTGTTCCCTCTCCAGCTCAGCCTCTGTTCCTCTGCCTTCAGGGCACTCCAGAGTGAGGAGGATGGATGTGCACCTTGGCATCCCTCGGGGTCCAAGGCTGGGCCAGGTCCATAGTGGGCAGGGAGGAAGGCCTCATCGAGGGGGAAAAATGTGACCACCAGGGTCGGGGACAAAATTACACCTGACTGCAGTCTTGAAAGGAGCACGGTGCGAGGAGACGCTGCTCAGGTCCTCTGCAAGTTCAAGGGAGATCACAGCCTTCCTGGACAGGAGGCACAAACTCCACCACGCCCTCCAAGCCAGGTGTGGTGGCACATACCTGTAATCCCAGCTACTCGGGAGGCTGAAGCAGGAGGATCGAAAATTCAGGGCCAGTTAGGGCCAGTGAGACCCTGTCTCAAAATTAAAAAAATAAAAAGGGCTAAGGGTGTAGCTGGATGGTAGCGCACTCCTGGGTTCAATCCTCAGAACTGGAGGGAAAAAAATCACATCCTCCATTTTCCGTGCATCAGTTTGTGTGTTAGTATATTTTTTTTTTAAGTTGATTCATTTATTTCATTTATTTATTTATTTTTGGTACCAGGGACTGAACCCAGGGACACACAACCACTGAGCCACATTCCCAGTCCTTTTTATTTAGAGACAGAGTCTCAACTAAGTTGCTTAGAACCTAACTAAGTTGCGGAGGTTGGCTTTAAACTTGCGATCCTCCTGCCTCAGCCTCCTGAGCCACTCAGATTATAGGTGTGTGCCACCATGTCCAGCAGACATGTTTGCTCTGCAGTGCGGGGATCGAACCACAGGCCTGTGGGTGCCAGGCAAGCGCTCTACCACCAAGCTATGCCCCAGCTTTCGAACCCTCTTCCTTACCTCCCCTCAGGGCGCACAGCACCATCTCAGGGGCCTCTCTAACCACCAGCAGCAAGGCTCCAGAAACCTGCCAAGCCCAGTCACCAAGGTCACCTCTGCCTCAGAGCCTGACAGTCACTACCCTTCCTTTTCAGGACCTCCATGCTGCAATCAGGGACTCTAGCCTCCAGCAGCTGCCCTCAAGGCCAAAGCTGCCCTGCCTGTCTGGCCGCCTCCTCCCAGAGCCAGGTCGACTCCTCCTGAAGGCAGGGCTCCGAGTCTTGTGGTCCAGGGCCTTCGCAGCACCTTTCAGTCCAGGACCTCCTCCCATGTGCAGCCGGAGCTGGGAAGCTGTTCCCTGTGGGTGAAGCTACTGCCCTGGAGGCTCTGTCCAGCCCAGAGCACAGGGAGCAGCTGCCTCCAAGGCTGGCCGCACTCCAGTGGCGGGGTCCAGCCAGGAACTCAGGAAAACCGCCAGGCATGGCCGGCTTTGTTCCTGCCCAACTGCACCACTTTGATCAAGCCTCCTCCAGCACAGGGAGGGCAGGGTTCCTCCCTCACTCTGCTTGGGCACTGGAGTGTTAGGAGCCTGAGGTGGGCCGGGGCAGCCAGCAACCCAGGGCACCCTGCCTCCTGGAAGGTAACTTATTAAGCGGCCCCTTCTGTGCTGGCCGAGGATATTCCACGTGGCTATCGGTTTCCCTTGCAGAACCAGTTCCTTCCCTCTTAAGAATGGCACGGGGCTTGGTGAATGGCAGGTGGGAAACCAGACACCCCTGGGAGCGGCTCTGCTCTTGGGGAAATGAAGCGCTGGGAAAGACACAGTGCTCCTGCAGATTAGAAGCCATTTTATTGTCAGCTCTGCTTGGGAACAGGGATGGGGCTGGGAGCGGAGCCTCCCATGGAGAGGACACAGCACCAAGTCCAACAGAGAAGAGGCCTGTTTTCCCACAGTGAGACAGAAACGAGTTCATCAGTGTGCAAACTTCTCGAACTGGTGATGTGGGGAACCTGGCACCTCGAGGGAGGGGAAAGCCTGCAGAGCACTGCGCCTGGGCACAGAGGTGTGCCCCACCCTGAAGACGGCAGAGGGCACCACCCTGGGTGCCAAGGGGACTAGTGCATCCAGCAAGACTCGGGTGGACAGTCGTCTACCAAAGTCCAAGGCTCACGGACCAACCAGATGCCCCAAGGGCTAACACTGACACCCACAACCACGCTGTGGCTACACATCACACAGGGAGGAAGGGGTGGCCTGCCTACCCCCTGCCAAGGTCTCCTGCACTGGCAGCCACTCCCTGGGGAACCGGATTTGGCAGGGTGGTGCTGACAAGCCTCAAGCTGGACTCCAAGTCCTGGAGTTCTCACTTCACTGTATGGTCACACCCAGGGTGAACCCGGGTCCACTAGTGCACCTCTGGTCACCCAAGAAGCCCAGGGGAGGTCACACAGCTGCATCTCATGATGTCCTAAGCCCTGCTCGTCAAATTCAAGGCACGGGCTCAGGGGCGGCTCTCAGGTCTCCAGCCACCCAGCATCAAGGACAATCCCCGTCCTCCCAAGATGACAAATGCCTTCCTTGTTTTCTTTACAGCTGCTTCTCCCCAGGAGGAGACAGAGCGTGAGCCTGCAGACCACCAACCCGCCCTTCCTAAGGCCAGGAGGTCCGCCAGGAGCACGGTTCCCGGGCTAGTTTGATGTGAGGTTCAGATTCACACAAAGCACCAACAGCCCAGGTGGAAAGTGTAAGCCATTCTCCGGAGGAGCCCGGTGCCTCTGTGGGTCCCAGGATGGCCGCAGTTCTCCTGTCCCACAGGAAAAACTACCAAGCTGTACCCACCCCGTCCCCACCACACGTGGCCCACCATCAATGCCACCTCCAGAGCATCACCAAGGTGGGAACCTCCAGCAGCCACAGGCAGAATGGGGAGCTGACAGGTCGGAACCAGCCAGTGCCAGGCGTGTCGGACTTTCTGGCCTGCGGAGTGGGGGCTGCCATGCCCACTTGGCCTGCAGAAGACCTGGGCTTCGAGATGAGCTGCAGGGCACAGGTGGCAGGAACAAGCTGTGAAGCCAGAGTTGGGCCCCTCCAGAGTCGTCCCAGCAGGGCTTTGTTTGCTTTGAGTGGGGTACAGCTTCACTTTCTAGAAGTGTCCATGTCCTTTTGCTTCAGAGGCCACACAGTGCAGAGGAAACACTGGGCAGGGGGCACAAAGGCCTGAGATCTGATTGAAGATGTGACACCACCATTAGTGTGTGACCGGAGGCAAGGAATGTCCCAGGGCTTCATCTGTCATCTATAAAGTGGGGACACTAATTCATGAGCCATCGCCTCACACTTTTTATAGATTCTCTGATGACCGTGAGCACCCTCCTCTCTCCTATGACAAACCTCCAGTTAAAATGGAAATTGCTCCAGAGGGAGGAAGGGGGAGGAAAACAGGATGAACTTAACAAAATCCCATTATATGCATATATGAATACTGCACACGGAATGTCACTTTTATGCATATGTAGAAAGTTCCAATCAAAAATAAACGAATAAACCAGACAAAGGAAGACCTGCAGAGGAGAGGAAGAACAACATGCGGGAGGAGGGGACCAAGGGCCGGGACTGAAATCAGATGCCACGCATGTGTGAGTTTGTCAGAATGAACCCAACTACTGTGTATAACTACAATGCTCTAATAAAAAAGAGAACGAGATAAAAAAAAAAGAAGAAGAAGAAAAGAAAAAAGTAAATGCAGAGCTACACAGGAGGCTGAAGCAGGAGGATCACAAGTTTGAGGCCAATCTGGGCAACACAGCGAGACCCCATCTCAAAATGAAAATAAAAAGCACTGGGGGTGCTGCTCAGTGGCAGAGCACTTGTTAGCATGGGAGAGGCCCTGGGACCATGGCAGTACACGGTACCAAAAGAGTAAAAAATAGAAAGTGGCAGCAGGCCCTGGCAGAACCCCGAGGGCGAAGGGACTCACAGCTGCACATGCAGCTCCCTCAGGGGGCTCGCTGCTGCTCCACTGCCTTGATCTGTGACCCTGCTCTGGTGGCCAACTGACACTGTCCACGCTAGGACCCATCCGTGTGTTCTGCAGCCCGGCAGCCTGCATGGCAGGTTTTCCACGTGCCCACCAGACTGGGACGGCACTGCTCAAATGGGAGGGAGGTCCCGGAGGGCTGGCAACTTCCTCCCTGCGCCTGGTGCCAGGACGACCCCGGGGTGCTGCTGTCGTGGGGGTGAGCCCGTCTAGACCCACCTCAGGGACTAGAGCAACCACAGCAGCTCTGTCAGGGGCAGCAGCCAGCGGCCACGACAACAGGCCAGGCTGGGCCCCCTCTAGATCAAATGCTGCACAGGAGACTGCTAGGAAGCCCGAGGTCGGGCCCCGTCCTGAGGATTTCAGATACACCACTTATTCATCCCGAACCCAGTCTGTCGTGGTTCCCATTTATAAACGGGGAAACTGTGGCACAAAGATATGGGGTGACTGGCCCACAGGACACATCCAAGACACCCAGCCCCTAAGGGAGGAACCGGCTGGAGAAAGACGAGCTGCGGGTTCTAAACACAACACGCTCACACAGGACAGCGAGATGGCAGTCCTCTGGGGAATCTGCCGTGGGACTGCTTCGACTCTGGGGCTGGTGGCGGTGTTTCCTTGGCTGAGTTATGTTTCTGGACCTCAAGGCTCAGATCCAACTCCCAGGACCCTCGGAGTTCCTGCAGAGCGGCCAGGCACATGGCCGGTGCTTGAGACAGGGAGGACCTCCTGAGAAGCAGCCAGAGGAGAGGAGTGATGGGCACCAACAGAGACCTCGCTGCAGGACCCTGGATGCTGGAAGCTCTGAACAGAAGATGCCGACACCAGACAGCGATCGACCTCAAAGGAGAGGACTCCCCAGGAGAAACTCCCCAGACAAGCCAGTCAGCTGGCAGCCAAGGTGAGCCCAGGGCCAGGCCCGTGCACCCCAGCTCCCAGACCTCCATGCTCCCCTGACGCACTTATGAGATGACCAGGCAGAGGAAGCAGGCAGCCAGGCCACACAAGTCTGGCAACTGCTCAGATGATGACCAGGCTCCACAGCGTCTTCTTCCAAAGGCCAGCCTGGGCCCGGCCGCCTCCGCTAGGAACCCTGTGGGCTCCGGACAAGGCTGAACCCAGGAAGGCACTGACAGCCGCAGCCCGGTGAGCTCCACCTCCCCAGGTCTCCAGCCAGGTACAGACTGAAAAGCCCCCGAGGGGCAGCTGCTGCCTTGGAATCGCTGACAGGGTGGAGGGAAGCCGCTCATGCCCCTGATTCTGCTGTCCTGGTGCCACGTGAGGAGCAGGCTGGACAGACCGGCTCTCAGCCCTGGCTGCACTCATGGTCCTCTAAAGAGAAGGGTGGGCCGGGCGCAGTGGCGCACGCCTGTAATCCAAGCGACTCGGGAGGCTGAGGCAGGAGGATCGCGAGTTCAAAGCCAGCTTCAGCAACTTAGCAAGGCCCTAAGCAACTCAGTGAGACCCTGTCTCTAAATAAAATACAAAATAGGGCTGGGGATGTGGCTCAGTGACCGAGTGTCCCTGAGTTCAATCCCTGGTTCCAAAAAAAAAAAAAAAAAAAAAACAGAAGGGTAGGAGGGGGCCCCTGACAACACTGACACCCTATGCCACTGGGACCGGCCTCCCCAGCCCAGACGTCCTCGCTCTGGGGGGAGGCGTCCCTGCAGAGCTGCCGGGGTCGCTGGGCAACCCGAATCCGAGCTCCTTCAAGCTCCAACACTTGAGCTGTCAAACAGCAGAGCCACATGCCAGCAGGACTGGTTTCCTAAACACCCCCATGAGGGACACTGGAGTCTTGGAAACACACTGGGACATTCACCAAGCCTCAGGGGCGTGAGTGAGAGGGAGAGAATCGGGTGTCGAGCAATCCCTAACCAACGTGCCAGACTTTCACCATCTCTATCACGGGGAGCCGCGTCCAGCCCTGCGAGGAACGTGTTCTTAACTTACTTGTTCTGTGGTGCTGGGCGTCAGTGCTGGGCCAGGGCCACCCCTGGGCTCCACCCCAGCCACAGGCCCCGCTGCAACTCCCTGGCCTCAGCTGACTCCACCGCCTCCTGTGAAGGGACGGGCCTTGGGGTTCTGGGCTGTGCTACCCTTGCAGCTGACCCTCTCTGAGGACAGGCAGGTGCCAGGCAGCAGCGCCTGTTCTGGAAACACCCTGGCTAAGGTGTCCACCACCCAGGCTCTCGATCCCAGCCGACACCGCTCCTGGGCGATGTGAGCCGCAGCAACCAGAGGATCAGGGTGACTTCCTGTTCACTCAGCTGCTCCCAGCAAACCCCCAAACTGATGTGTAAATAAGAAACGCACATGGCAAGCTGTCAGCTCCACGCGGAACACGGAGAATTACTAAAAAAGGACCGAAACACCCGAACACGTGACGTTGCTGCAGACAGCGATCCGCTCACAGTGGGCCTGACTCAGAGGCACACCAGGGAGAGGCGGTCAGCCCCTCCCCTGCGGGACCAGGCCAAAGGACTTCCCCTGGTATTAATAGCCCTCAGCTGTCCCACAAAAGCCACAGATTCCCTTCCCAAGCAAGGGCCACCAGCTCGGAAGGACAGTGAACTATGAACCACTTTACTGTGCTGAGATGGCAGGACGGTCAGCAAACACCTGTCCCCTCTTTTCATGCACGACTTTAGCCACACACTGAACATTGAGATGACCAACATGGAAGGCAGAAAATAAAGCACCAGGCTCCCGGCTCTGCTCAGCCCAACAAGGCAGGACGCAGCCCAAGTAAAGCTGAGGTCACAGGGCAAACGCCCGTCCTCCACCTGGACCAGGGGCACATTCGTTCCCTTGAAGGCCTGACGGGGTCCCTAAGGCCTCAGCAGCTCACAGTTGCGTGGAGTGAGGCCTGGAAGAGCCAGACAGGGGAGTGGGGAAGACGCATGGCCCCTCGGCCTTCCCACCCAGTCCGGATTCTAAAAGGGAAGCAAACGGTCACCACCTCTGCTCCGCCTTCCTCCTAGCCCGCAAAGGCTCCCCCCAGGAGAAAGTCCCCAAGGACTCCTGTAGATGTGATCCCTAGTTCAAGGCCAAGGTCACTGACCCAGACCCCAGAGACGTCAAGTGGAAAGGGAGGCTTCTGCATCCGACAGGTTAATCCTGGTTTGATTTAAACATGAACTTCTAAAAAAGCCCCTGTACCCTAGGCCTATCCATCATCACCCGGAACATGCTGGCTTCTGGGACCTAAGATGAATTGCTTCTGCGTGGAAAAATCCCCACGCTGACTCCACATGAAAGGATTTTCTTTAAGGAAAAAAAAAAAAAAAGGAAAGAAATTCCGCTCAGCCAGCACGTGTACTCAGCCCCCCGAGTGGGGCCGAGGCTGCCCCTGGCAAGGCGGGGCGGGGGCTCCCTGTCCTGCATGAGCAGCACCCTGTATGCACTTACCAGACGCCCACGTCACTTCAGAATGATTCCACCAAGCCTCTGGCAAACAGCCAGAAGCGCCACAAAAACCCTGTATTCCCTCAATTTATGCTTCTGGCATCTCCATCTCGTTATCAACCTGAGAAGGCAGGACGGCTCCCCCGAGCGACACCTAAGACGGCGCTCCCTGATCAATGGAGAAAACAGGAGCTCCCACTCGGGCCTCCGCTCTCATCAGAGCCTCCCTCTGCAGAAGCCCTTGGCAGGGACTCTGAGCACGCAGGCTGGAACGGTCCCCAGAGCCCATGCTCTGGAAGTTTAATACCCAGTGCCCAATGCTGAGAGGCCGAGAGGGCTCGGCTGTCCCGCCAGGAGGAATGCTGTGATCACGGAGTGGTCCAGCCGACTCAGGGCGGGTGCCTGACAAACGGATGTGATCAGGCCCCTTCCCCCTCCCCTTGCCTGTGATGCCTTCCCCCAGGTTATGCCAGAAGAAGGTGCTCACCAGATGACCCCCGATCGTGCACTCCCCAGCCTCCAGAGCCATGCACCAGACTCGCACTGCTAGCGAACATCCCAGTCTGAGGTGCTCCATGGTAGCACCACCTGGGGACTGAACCTGTGGGAACTCAACCAGTCTG
>JAJEJO010004886.1:113146-180391 GCA_020662805.1 Glaucomys volans | reverse complement strand
TGGTAGCACCACCTGGGGACTGAACCTGTGGGAACTCAACCAGTCTGAGGTGCTCCATGGTAGCACCACCTGGGGACTGAACCTGTGGGAACTCAACCAGTCTGAGGTGCTCCATGGTAGCATCACCTGGGGACTGAACCTGTGGGAACTCAACCAGTCTGAGGTGCTCCTTGGTAGCACCACCTGGGGACTGAACCTGTGGGAACTCAACCAGTCTGAGGTGCTCCTTGTTAGCATCACAGGACAGACTGAGAAACTGAGAAGGCCTAGGGGGTCCCCGCCCACCGCTCGTGTCCTAACCAGCTGTTCCACATCAGCACTGCTGGACCCCAGGAGGCGAAGCCCACATGACCCACACATCCTCCTCATGGTGGCACACAAGTCGCCCACCAGGGACTGTGCAAGACGACAGCTGGTCTCATTGTACCACAGAGTCTTGGCTGGGCCTGGTGGTGTGTGCCTATGACGCTGGCGGCTCGGAAGGCTGACGGGGCAGGGGGATCACCAGTTCAAAGCCAGCCTCAGAACTTAGCGAGGCCCTAAGCAACTCTGCAAGACCCTGTCTCTAAATAAAATATTTTTAAAAGGGCTGGGGATGTGACTCAATGGTTGAGTACCCACGGGTTCAATCCCCAGGACAAAAGAAAAGTTTCTCAGAGGTTAAATGAAGTTTAAAAAAAAAAAAAAAAAAAAAAGTTGGGCGTGGTGGCACATGCCTATAATCCCAGTAACTCAGGAGACTGAGGCAGGAGGATCACAAGTTTGAGGCCAGCCTCAGCAACTCGGCAAGGCCCTCAGCAACTCAGCAAGACCCTGTATCAAATACACATAAAATGAGGCTGGAGTGGAGCTCAGTGGTAAAGTGTCCTGGGTTCAATCCCCAGCACTGAAAAAAAAAAAAAAAAAAAAAAACCCAAAAAGTCAAATTTCCAAAGCCCAGAGAACCAGAGGAAACACCCTACTTCCTTTGCTTGGTCCTCAGCAAAATCAGAGGCAGACAGTGGGAAGAACAGGGGCCTCCAGAGGAACAGGTCAGGAGTAGGCCTCAGGCTCGGCCACTTACTGTGCAAGATCCTGGGCTGTGTGACAAGGTTCTGGGGAATCGGTTCTCTGGGCGTCCCCCTCACCTTTGAGATGGGAATAAATGCCATCCATCCATCCATTTGGTGAGACCAAATAAAGAGGGTATAGGAAGACCCCAGCAGCATCCCACTGAGTCCCACCGTCTTCAGGCACCACACACACTCCCCTCCTGAACCTCTGGCTCAGCGTGCAGCTCGGTGGCATCCGGTGGCACTCTGCATGTGCGTGCCCTGGGGCAGCCATCCCCACCAGCTCCAGTCATCTTTTCATGTCGTAAGACTGAAACTGCACCCTCTCAAACAAAAACTCTCTGGGTCCCTTGTTTCTTAAAAATGAGATGATTTATAAAATCAGACAGCTTCCTAAAAGATCAAAAGTTAAATTTTTCTGAGCATACTAAATTCTTCGTTCTTATTTTTAAGTTTTGGCTCTACTCTGGGTTTTCAAGGCCAGCCACCCCTTGCGTGCTCTGAAGGCTTCCAACCAAATCTGAACGTACACTCGGGTCTCAACATCAAATCACGACTTGGCCTCCTAACTTCTGGCTGCTTCTCGTCTTCTGGGGCCCCTCAGGGTGGCAGCCACCCACCAAAGCCACCAAAGCTGCTCCCAGTTGATCCCCTTTCCTGGCCGTGTCCGGTGGCATGAGCTACCCTTCCTGAGATGCCCCTGGGAGGGCTCACACAGACCAGAACCGACATGAACTATGCACCCACCACCCCTTCCTACCAGGTGCCGCTCACTAATCCCAACCCAGTAAGTCTGGAGGCAGGGGTGGGTTGAGGGCACGAGGAAGCTGAGTCCTGCTCCCACCTCCAGGGGCAGGGAGTGCAGGAGGACACCTCCACTGTCAGTCAGAACCAGAGGGAAGAGGGAGGGGCTGCGCCGGCCACACCTCCAGGTACTTTCTGTGTAAGGAGGTTGCCTGAGTTCTGACAAGATCAGGAGGCCTGTCACAGGGCTGTGCCTCCCTAGGGAGGATAAAGACCCTGCACAATTCGGGCCCACTTGAGAGGCCACTCCAGCCCTGACACATCAACCCGGCTGGGGCCACTTCTGGTCCACTTTCAGGAATGCCAGCAAGGAGCGGGAGGGTGGCCCTTCAGCCTGCACCAAAGTTCCTGCCCTTGGGACACTGAAAGAGCAAGTGGGCGGGAAGAGCTGATGACAAAGCCACAGATCCGGTGCAGAGACCCAGCGTGGGCTCCAGGGAGTGGGCAGAGGAAGGGGTGGGGCGGGAGGAGGCACCAAAGCCAGCTCGGCTCACACTCACCACCAGGCCTGCTGGGCACCTCTCTCCCTGAACTGTCAAGGCCCAGGGAACTGAGGCCAGCTACTACCCCAGAGGACAAAGGAGCAGACAGCCCAGAGGGGGTGCCCGCCCCCCTGTGTCCTGCAGGATTCCCACTGCTGCAAAGGAAATGAGGAGCCAGGCAAGGCTGAGCAGGCAGACCCACGGGAAGCCACTTCCTGAGCCCCCAGGGGGTGCAGGCCAAAGGGCAGAAGAGCTGGAGGCAGCCTGAGTGAATTTCACATCCCCCAAAGGAGGCTTGATAGGAAAGAAGGGGGCCAATCCAAGCGACGACTCAGGCTTCCTGGTGACCCCCACCTCGGCCCCAGCTGGTCCCCTGGGGAAGGTGAGGACAGACTGTCTTGTATCAACTCCCCAGAGTCACCAGAACCCACGCCTCTTCCCTCCTCGGGATCTCAAGCTGAGGACACCACATCAGCAACTCGGTCCACCTCCACCTGAAAAATTCAATCCTGGAAACTCTGTAAAATTCAAATGCCACAAATCTCACCCCAACAAACAGGGGCTGTCAGACCCCCTGAGCATCACAAGAAGCACCCCGGGTGCCCACGACTGCCCGGCCATGCTCCCGCTCACAGGGCACCAACTTGCCTGACCTCTGCAGAGCAGGTGAGCTGCCTCGTTTCCAGGGTGGGAAAGGAGGCCCTTTTTTTCCTTTCTTTTTTTTTAATTCTAAGGTCATTAGGCCTAAACCTTAGAAAGCTCAGGGGAGCCGGGCTGGCTAGACAAAGTTGAAAACAATCAATTTAATTTCCTCCCACAGGAACTGAGCCTCCCCTCCCGTACCTGGTACCTGACATATGGCGTTTCCATCAACAAAGCCAACAGCACGTGAAAAGCCACAGGTCGGTGTGAAAGCAGCAAGCCCCCAAGGGTGGCCTTCAAAGGCTCCAGGGCCCTTCTGCACCTCCGTCTGGTTTGTCCCCAGTCACCCCTACAGAGCCTGCATCCACCCTGGGCCTGGGCCAGGGCGAAGAAGACAGGCCCTGTCTTCCATATTCCAGTCAGGGCCCTGGGCAGGTCACTGCAGCCTGCAGCCAGGACCCCGAGCAGCCAGGGCGGTGCGGTGCTTCTGAATGGAAGACTTACTCCATTTACTCCACTAAGGGGTGGCTTACACTGCTAATTATCATGTCATCAACACACTGAAGGCAGGCGTGTTTCCAAGCTGCTGGGGGAAACACAAATAAAAATAGATACGGTGCCTGTTTTGGGGGTGAGTTCTGTTGCTGGTGGGAGACAGAACTGCTCTGCTTCCTTCCATGAGACAGAATGTGTACCCGCTCAGCACACGGCCAGCACACGGCCAGCCTGGGATAAAGATCACGCAGGGCAGGTCGCAGCACACATGTGCACCCAGTCGACTAATCCGAGGGAATCCGAGTGCACTACCCTCCGCAGCGCCCTTTGATCGCCCACCCGCTCAGTAATAAATGAGTGAAGTGCACCCGAAGCCGGCCTGCCCACCACCCCCTGCCAGACCTGCAGGCCCCGCAGCCTGCGGGCAGCTCACTGCTGTAACAGCATGCGGCCTTATTTAACCTCCCAGCACCCTCCCAGGCGGGGGCTGGACTCTCAGAGACAAGGGCTGGCCAAGGCCACCAACTCCAGGGTGAGCTCAGAGGAACCCAGGGCTCGACCTTGGTCTCTGCAGACAGGGACTTGCAGCTGTTCTTCTTACTCGGCCTTTTATTTGGATCTGTCTCCTGCCTCCCACGTCCCCACCCGCAGGGTACAGTCGACAAGAGCCCCCGGGCTCGGTCGGCCTGGGATGTGAGTTATCGCTGTTATGGTTCACTGGCTCCAGAAACTAGTTACTTCACTTGAGCCTCACAAGCCACAGGTAATCATTACTCACATACAGGTGAAGCCTACGATGTACCTAAGTCACACTGCTACCAACAGTGACACACGAGTGAGTGAAATGACCTGCGGAGAGGCCCAGTGGGGCCCTCCCTCCTTGCTGCCCATCCACCTCCCATCCTCCTTCATCTTCTGGCTTCACCTTCCTGTCCTTCCAGTGACCAGAGGCCACCCCACAGGGCCAGCCCACACAGGTCCCCAGGTGGTGGCCAAATTCTCTGAGAAGCAGCCTGCCTCTCCCAGCAGCCCAGGCCAGCGCAGCGGGTGAACACAGGAGGCTTTCTCCCCCAAGCTGCAGTCACCCCACCTGCCTTCAGAAGGCACCCAGCGTGCACCCACCAGCCTCACTGCTCAACCTGCTGAAACCCAAGCGCACACCTGGCAGCCCTCTCCGCCTTCCTGAAACCTCCAAGTTCCCCAAAACTCCCCAACAAGTTCAGACTGGGGTTCAGGGTGTGCCCGGCTCAACCTCTCCTTGGTCCTGGTTAACACCACCAGTTTAAGACGACAACATCCCATCTTCATTACTAAAAGAATAAATCGGAAATGAGCTTGGGAAGGCCCTGGATGCCATGGCAAAGGGGCAGAGTCCGCCGTTCCGAGAAGAAGAGCTGGAACAAAAACTGCTGTGAGCCCTGGCCACGCGCCGCGCAGCCGGCCCCGCTTGCCCGGGCACGTTCTCCCAGACTCCCTCAAGCCAGTCAGAACATCAAACGTGCTGCCCTTGGCACCGAGCACCCGGACTCCCGAGAGCATCACGGGAGAGAATCTTCTGTTTTTTTCACTTTAAAACCTTGAGAAATCCAGTTCCCTCCGTCTTGTCACACAAGGAACTGGCACCTCTCACCACTTCCTCTGGTTTGTAGGGCCCCACCATCCACTCTCGAGTAAGTCATTTCTAACTGTCACTCGGCCCAATGTCTTGACCCGCACGCCGCTGACCACCACGAGCGGACAGGGAGCTGCAGGCATCGGCAGCCCAGTCTGCTCTCGGCTCTGGAGGGGGGACGCTCATGGCTTCAGCCACGACTCTGCCAGCAGCCACACTCAGGGCTCTCACCCTATGACGGGTGACCGCCATCGTCATGGACTCTGCGCCCACCGCTACCCACCGCCACCCACTGCCATGGACTCTGCGCTCCTCCTGGGCACAGCACCTCCGGTGAGGGCCCCAAGAGCGGCACAATTTAAGAGAAAACCTGAGCATACGGAGGAAAGCCAGGGCTCTACATGGTGAGAGAACATACATCAGAGCGGGATCCTGAAAGGAAGTGCCCTCCAGGGAGGAGGGGCGCCAGGGGAAGTCCAGAGCTGACACATGGGCAAGCAGTGCTGGGGCCCCGCCTGGAGGCCAGGCCTGGGTCAAGAGCTCGGCGCCGTCTGTGAGCAGCCTGGACGCCTGTGCCCAGGGCTCTGCCCACCCGCGAAGGCAAGGGCAGCTCCCAGGGCAGAGGGAGCCTCAGGGGTCAGGTAGACAGTCTGATCTCACATGAGTGCACGAACTCTCATACACACACACACACACACACACTCACACACACACACACACACACACACACTCACACACACTCCAGCTCCTGGCCATGAAGTCCATGGACCTGGCAGAACGCCAGCTCTGCTAATTGCACCAGACCCACCTTTCGCCCCTCCCCACCTGCTGCAATTAGCCCCATTCTCAGCTTCCTGCTGCTCTGGAGGGAGGGCTGAGGCCTGCAGCTCCCTCCGGCTCCTTCCTCCCAACTCCAACCCCGGAAGTGCTGGTTTCAGGGGCGCCTGTAGCAACCCAGGCCCTTCCTGGGGCTCCAGGCTGTTGAGAACTTCAGCAGAGGGGGAGCCCAAGCAGAGGGCCCTAGACAGCCCACCCAGGCCCGGCCCAACACATGTGGCTTCCGGCTCAAGATCCAGCCCTGCCCACAGTGGTGAAGGGTCCCCAGCCTTCACAGGATAGTGGGTCCCGCCCACAGTAAGCCTTCTCCCCATCTAGAGGCTTGGCATTTAGAAGTTTCTGCAAGCAGCCAACAACCAAGCAGATGTGCAGTGTTCTGGGCCATCTATCCAATGCCACAAGTCTCAGTTTCGCAAGCTGTAAAATGGGGCCAGCGACTTCCTCCAAAGGAGGGGGGAGAAGAAGTGGGGACGAGCAAGGACATGGCTACAAAGGGCCTGTGGAACCTGACCTGCAGGCAGCACTCCAAGGCCAGTGACCTGCTCACCTCTTCCCGGCCTTTCACTCGGCTCTGCCAAGGCCTAAGTTCTCAGGGGCAAGCCAACCTGCCTTACCGGCATTTATTCTGATAACAAAAAGGAGAAAAAAGAGGAAACCAAGTGTGACTGGCAGTTTCACATCTTGCAGAAACAAATCCTGCCTCCCAGGAGGTCTGGGAGTGCAGCAAGCACTAAGGGTCCTTGGCCCCTGTTCGCCCCTCCCCTAGCCAACAGCTGGACCACTGAGCTCATAAAACAGATACTAGGATGCTGGGCACTGTGGCACATGCCTGTAATCCCAGTGACTTAGGAGGCTGAGGCAGGAGGATTGCAAGTTTGAGGTCAGCCTCAGCAACTTAGCAAGACCCTGTCGTTTCAAAATTTAAATAACTAATTTTAAAAGGCTGGAGATGTAGCGTAATGATGAAAGTGCCCCTGGGTTCCAACCCCAGTTCAAAAAAAAGATAAAGAAAGAAGCACTAGGGTCTCGGGCAGAGCAGGGAGGAGATGGAGAAGACATCTTCTGTCGAGGGTGGGGAGAAGGGCCTCATCTCTTTTGCTCCTGCCTCCGTCCAGGTCCCCACGCTGCCCCAAGTCCCCAGGCAGGCCCTCCCAATGCCGGCCCATTCTCCATATGGATGGGTGCCAGAGTTTTCTTGTAAACACTGCCTTTTAAAACATTTTCTGGGCTGGGGACGTAGCTCAATGGTAGAGCCTGTGGTGGCATGTCGGAGGCCCTGGGTTCAGCCCTCAGCACCGCACGACGGGATGGATGAATGGATGAATTAATTAAAATCCTCCCAGGACTCCGGGATCCAGTGGTTGAAATTCACTGGCCTGGCACCCAGTGTTTTGCCTCAGGGGGCCTCACTCCATCCTCCCCACAGACCCCCAACCTCCAGGCTGCTTCACATCCCCAAAGCTTTCCAACACCGCTCCACTCCAAGGACACCCCCTCCGGCCTGGGCCCCTCAAGGCGCAGGTCAGTGTCACCCCCTAGAGAAAGCTCCCCAGGTCCTCGGCCCTTCCCAGGCCTGTGTCCTGAGGTGCCACATACAAGACTTACAGCTGTCAGTTTGCCTGGCCTGTCTCCAGCCTCACTCAGTGGAGCATCTCAGGCCTGGAGAACAGCCTCCGGACCCGAGAAACAGGAAGAAAAGAACCAGGTGGACCAGCCAGTCACACCCCCCAGAGCTTCCCCAGCAGGCATTTTACCACTCTGCACACACTAGTGAGGGGATGGCCCTGCAGACCCAGCCCCGCCAGGGCACTTCCCCACCGCTCTCTCCAAACACTCACACCAGACTGCAGGGAAGCCACAGAAGAGCCCGTCTGTCATGTCCACGGGCAGACAAGGACCCGCACTGCCCACCCGGGACAGAGCCCAGGCCAGGGGCTGGACCTCCCAGCCCAGCCGGGTCCTGGCCACTGTGGTCTCCACCCTCCAGCAATGCTGCTACAGAGGTTCCAGAACGTGTTCAGGGACTCCCCGACTCTAAGGAGGTTCACCCAAGTTGGCAAAATCCAACTGGGGTGTAGCCCAAGGGCAGAGCTTGTGCCAGCTTGCAGGCTGCCCCGGATACACAGAAACAAAGAACTAAGCCAAGAACACCTCAGGTCCTGGGGCGGGTGGCAGAAGAGCCACAGAGAACACTCACCCTAACAAACACCCTCGGCCATGCGGGGCCAGGCGGCAACCCCACCCCCAGGAAGAGAAAGGCCACCAACAGGCCTGGCGAGGAGGGGCCGAAGTCCCTAAGGCACACGTGCCCTCCGGCCCAGGACTCCCAGCCAGAGGTCCACCCAGGACAAGCACTGGCTGAGCGCTCCAGAGCAGGAAAAGGTGTGAGGGTGAAGCTACAGGGTCCCCCCGGGCCAGACGGGGGATTTCATTTCCTCCGCATTTCCTAACCTGCGGGGAGAAAATCTTTCTATGATCAATAACGCCGTCTTTAATTTCCTCAGAATGTGGACACAAGCCACAAATCTTGGCATTAAGGCCAAGAGAAGGCCACTCCCCTCTGCCCACCCAGCACCCTGCGTTACCACTGAAGCCACTCTGCTGCGGCTGCAGCAGGGGCCCCTGGACTGGGTCCCCTGGCCGTCCCCAGCTCACAGCAGCCGAGGGGAACGCGCCTTAAACCCTCTCAGCGAGGAGCGGAGCCCTCTGATCGCCGTTCCCACCAACAATGTCAAAGGCACACTTCCTTCTATTCTTCCTTTGGACAAAAGGTTTCCATTCTTCTCAAAATAATTCTCATCTGCTGTAGCCAGCCAGGCTTATCCATCAGACCCCCACCAAGGGCTGGCCAAGGCCAAAGCCAAGGTGGAGTGGGGGAGTGACGGGCAGCCCACCACCACCAATGGACGGGTGGTCTGTCGGTCACACACAGTGTGGCTGGGGGCAGCTCAGGGTGCGCAGCCTGCCTACCTGGCTGGCCCTGGGTTCCCTCCCCAGCACCGCAAAAAAATAAAGTCATGCAAAGCAAAGCACTAGCCTTGTGTGTGCGTGTGAACATGTGCACACACAGGTGCACACAGCAACAGCACCACGTGAACAGGACTCCACGTTAATGACAGGAGGAGGAGCAAGCAGGGGTGCCCAGAACCAGGCACGGCGGGTGATGCCAGGCGCCACCCACAAAGATTAAAGTGAGCCTGTGACCTGCTGCGAGGGGTGAGTTTCTGCTCTCGAATGAACCCACGTCCAAGGATTCTGTCCCGGGCTCTGAGTGGAACCATGTAAATTACAAAAAAAAAAAAAAAAAAAGCGGGGTGAAAATGCAGCCGGGCAACGAGAGAATAGAACGGCAGGGCCAGCGCATCTGGCCATCGTGTCCTCCCTCAGGACTGCTTGACCCAAGTCCTGCTGGGATGCTTGTCCTGGACCTGCTGCCCTCCACCCCCCCCCCTCCCCCCCCCCCGGAACTGGCCAGCTTCCCCATCAGAGGCAGCAGCAGCCCCGCCCACTGTCCAGGACCCTCCCAACCTTCTCCGCCCCTTCCCGCACCTCCCAGGATGGCATGCCCTGCTCCCTCTGGTCGCCTTTCCGTCCCCTCCTAGGATGGCTGCTGGGACCCCACCTTCCCATCCAGGGGCCATGAGAAATAAGAGTCCCCTGGGAGAACTGAGCTCCCCCTACCCCAGAGGCCAGGCTGGAGTGACTGAGACCTCTTAGTAAGGCTCTGACCTGGAGGTTCCCAGAGGAGGCCTCTTATCACCAGGGGCTGGATAGAAACAGACTCCCCTCTTCCTCAGCAGACGTGGGGCCTAAAGACCTGCACTGCTGACCAGGTCCCTGCTTGCCCATGCTGCCCATCCAGGACCGCACTTCCAGAACCACCGCTGCAGAGCCTCAGTCCCGTCTACGCAGCTGGGGAGCATTAAAAAATGCAGATTCCAGAGCCCCGACCCCAGCAGAGCCCAGGGCGGCAGATCAGGAGGAGGAGTGAGAACAGGCTTACAGGCTGGTGCTCAGGGTCCCAGCCACACTGCCCTACACCCCAGAAAAGAGGCAAGAGCCCTTTGTCTCAGCAGACTGTCAGAGATCAAGTTCAGCTTTGGTGCAAAATACGACCATGTTCTTCAGGAGAGACCCCACCTTCCAATGGTCCCTGACCGGCTGGGCCACAGAAAAGGAGGGGAGAAAGGAGATCAGAACACTCTCCTGGAGGACAAGACCAAGGCTAGTGGCAGATGTGTCTGCTAAAACGCCTGCCAGGGGCAGCCCTGCCCACCCCACCCATCCCAGGCAGCCAAGGAACGACACGCCCCTTCATCCCACCTGTCAGGGCCACCTCCCAACAGGGAGGCTGAGCGGCCCTCTGGGAAGCGTCTGTCATTCCCTGCACACTTGCACCAGGTTCAGGAGGACAGGAAGCGGAGGGTTACAACTGTACAGAGGGCAGGGACACAATGGCATGAAACAAAAACCATTCACTCGGGGGCTGAGAGGACGCGCTCAGAGAGGAGCAGTGGGCTCGGGGCCGTGTGGATTTCACCACTTATTTTCCAAGCTGTTCATAAAGAGGACGTGCTACCTCCATCATGAGAACCGAACTTTATTTTGCCACAAATTGGAAGGAAAAAACACTGTCCATTCCGAGTGCAGAGGTCCCTGAACACACACACCTTGCTGGGTTGCTCCAAGCGAGCAGGCTGGAGGCGGTGACCACTGGGCTCCCCTTCACCAACACGCACACCAGCCCTGCCCTCAGAGAGCTACTGGGGCAGAGTGAGGAGAACCGGGCGCAGGTCCTGCCTCTCACCTCCCGGTCCTTCTGAGCCTTGCCTCCCTCCTGTGATCACTCCCCCTCTTCTGCAGCTCTGCACAACACCCCGGGAGCAGCACGCTGCCTCTCAAACTGACGCTGTCTCACCGGGGCCAGCCCAGACCTGGACCTCAGAGCTGCCGCCCACCAACAGCACGAGCTGCAGAGCACCCACACGGCCCGAGACTGCGCGAGGACTGGATGCTCCCACGGATCCTGGAGGGCTGCGAAACCTCACCTCCACCTGAGCCCCACAAGGCTGCCGGAGAAGTTTCCACCTACACCTGGGCCAGAGATGCACCTGTCTAGAGGGCTGCTGGCCCTGGCCAGCCTCGCAGCCCCTTCTGAACCCTGACTTCATCTCTCTCGTGTCCACGTCCAGCCCAGGTTTGATTCATCTGGCATTTGATAAGCAGCCTTCATCCAAGTAGGCAGAAGATGCTGACGGCATCAGGAAGACAACTCTCCTCACCTCCTGCTCCTCCCCAGACACCCTGTCTCCCGTCTCTTCTTATGACACTGTGAACTCGGGAACTCGGGCACCCACAAAATCCCACTCAGGTGTCACCTCCTCCAAGAAGCACTCCAGGCCTCCCCCCAGAGTGGGTCGGGGTCTCCTCTCTTGAACCTCAGCACCAGCTGCTCTCTCAGGCACTTGGCACAGCACTGGGAGTGCCTGTCACCACAAGAGGCATCCACACAGATGGACACGCCCTGAGCACCTGCTGGAAGCCAGTGCAGCCCCCAGGGCACGCACCACAGGTGCCAAGTCACGGGCAACACAATCGCTTTTGCCCAGTGGGCACGAGGGAGGCATTAGTGGCAATGCCCCTGCCTACAGCACGCCAGAGTGCAGCTCCCATGAACAAGGAAAGGACCCCACTCCGGTGCCCAGAACCAACTCCGGGGTCTGCCCAAGCCCGTCTCCTCTGCAGTCGTCTGTAAGGACAGACTGGTCTGATGCCCCGGGGTGATGCTCAGAGTCCCCAGAGTTGCTCTCCACAGGCATGGACTACCCTCGGGCTCGCCACCTCGCTGGGAGGAGGACGGAACAGCCTTCACAGAACAGGGGGAGTGCGGGCCCCCTCCCCCTCCTATCCTGCTTCAAATCTGGCTGAAGAGAAGCAAGGGCTCCCCCAGCCACCACAGCCCTCGACAGCAGCTGGGCCAGCACAAGCCCTTGCCACAGCGACCTCAGCCCAGCAGCCTGCCAGGCCCAGGGTTGACCCCAGAGCCAGCAGCCCAGGCACGGAGGATCAAGGGCTCCTCAGGCCAGCAGAGACCTCGCAACATCTGAGGACGCCCCCAGATTCCAGCACCCAGACTCGGTTCCAGTCCAGAGCTGGTGTTAGGAACACATCTGGGGGTAGAGTCTGACCACGAGTGTGGTGAAACCCTGATGTGAATCTGTAAGGGACTCTTTCTTGAGCAGAGGTTCTCACACTGTGTTCCCCAGGGTCCTAGAGGGAGAGGAGGCGGCTGAGACTGAGCAGAAAGCATTTGGGTCCCCCAACCCCCAAGACAATCAGAGTGACTACAGCCTCCCCTGGGGCCTCAAGAAAAATCAAACAGGGAAAAGAGTTTCATTGCTTTAAAAAAATAAAAAGGCTTGAAGACCAGGGTGCCCAGGCCACAGGTGCAGTCACTTCCCATGGATGCTGGCCAGAGATCAGGCACAGGTCACAGAGTCTCGGCTGGGCAGATCCCCAATCACTCTGATCTCACCCCTCAAGAGCACACTGACCAGACAGGAATGAGAAAGTGGACTCTCCTCTGCAAGCGGTGCTCCAGCGGGTGACCTGGAGGCTCGCTGGCTCCGTTCCTGGTCCCCACACAGCCCAGATGCAGTCCCTGCGACCCTCCAACCCTTGAGTGGCTCCTATAAGAGTCACAGAGCCAGAGGCATGGACAAACCCCCCTTCCAGCAAGCCCCCAATGACACCTGGGCCAAAGCTGCAAACAGAGGCTCCCCGGGCCTTCCCAGGAAGTGGCACGAACCTATCCACAGCTCAAAGAAGGTTCGCTGTGCCAAGAAGCAGGGCAGCAGCTCAGCCTCACACGACGCCCGCAGAGGGGCTCAGCTGGCAGCAGCCTGCTGCCCTGGGCTTCCCACGAGGAAACGACGCTGCTCACCTGGTAGTAGGTCTTGATGCTTCTCACCAGGATGGTCAGGTTCTGAATGCGGAGGTTCACATTGTTGTTGACGTGCCTGTTGATGCGCTGATTGGTCGGCCGGGGATCTCTGGGGGAGGAAACAGGACAGTGAAGTATGGATGGTGTGGAGGAAAATGGGAAGGGTGGGGATGGGAAAGGAAAAATAGTAGACTGAGACAGACGGCATTACCCTATGTATGTGTAAGATTATATGAACTGTGTGAATAAAAAATAATAATAAATAAAAAGAAACAGGACAGTGGAAATTACACCTCCCAGCATGGGCCATACTTCCTTCCCCAGCCACGACCAGCCCTCAGTCCTCTAGTCCCGAGCCTCTGGTGACCATGAGGTTTTGACAGTGTGGTTCAAGTTGAATTCTAACTGCCACTGCCCTGCCCGGACTCTGGGAGAGCCCATCCCCTTACCGGCCCACCCAGGCCCTTATCAAGGCTGCTTCCGTTCCTACTGCTAGTAGCACCCATACAGGACGGCCACACCTCAGTGCAGAGCCAGCGCTACACCTATAGTCAGTAACCTCAGCTGGGCGCAGTGCGCACGCCTGTAATCCCAACGATATGGGAGGCTGCAGCAGGAAGGCCATAAATTCAAGGTCAGCCTCATCAACTTAGGGAGACCCTCACAACTTAGCAAGACCCTGTCTCAAAAGAAAATATAAAAAGGGCTGGGGATGCAGCTCAGTGGTAAAGTGCTCCTAGGTTCAAGCTCCAGTGCCAAAAATAAATTTAAAAAAATACAAATAAAAAGTAAACAAAGCGGGTTGGGGATGTAGCTCAGTTGGTAGAGTGCTTGCCTCGCATGCACAAGGCCCTGGGTTCAATCCCCAGCACCACAAAAAAGGAAAAAAAAAACTGAGCAGAGTATGTGAAATATCAAGACAAATAAGAAACATAATTGTATCTAGAAACTGATATAAGCAGTCTCTGACACTGCGTGTTGAACAGCACACCAGGAGACAAGTCACCCACGTGGGTGTGGGGACGCCCAAGAGTGGTCCAGCTCTCCAACCTCAGGCAGAGGGGAGATCTGGCCAGAGCTAGACGGCTACACCGAGTGATCTGAATTTCTCTCCTCGACTCACAGGGCCTCCGTGTTGGCCAAGAGCTCCTGGGAGGAGCAGCTCTGGGTCAGAGTCAGCTCCCACCTTCCCCAGCTGCACTGCTTTTCACAAAGGCTTCCCCTCCAGTCCCTGTCCCAAGACACCTCCAAGGACTGACATCGACCTCAAAGGCCCGCCCATAGGGTTTCATCTGTCATCTGTCCGCCCTGATGATAGAAGCACAGAGCCTCCTGGGGACTGGTGTGGGGAGCGAAGGAAACAAGTCTCAGAGTGACTGGCTCCTTCAAAGCCAGCAATTAATAGAAAATTGAGAAGCAGAAAGAAAAACCCCTACACATCCAAATCGTGTCAAAAGCCGTTGGAAGCACAGTGCTTTTCTGTAACAGAGCTGTTTAAAGTTTAACCTTAAAGTAAATACTGACACGTACACCGCACAGCGTCCTGAGTGTGCAGACCCTTTACACGCAATGACCAGCCGTGGACTTATGCGGTCATCCCACACATGCCACACTGGGCAATTTCCAATCGTCACCATCCCCGCACAGTGACACAGTCTGGCCAAGTTGTTGACACGTTCCACCTTTCTCCTGCAGCCAGCCATTCACTACTGAGAAAATAAAGATTTACAGTCCCTTGAAATCAATTTAGGAAAAGAGGTGGCATTCAGAGTTTAACCACGAAGGCATGTTAGCTACAGAGTGTTCTAGCATTCCAAAATAATTTTCCTTACAGGTTTTTCTTCCCCTCCCTTGACTACAGATGAGAAGCAACTCCACAGTGACAAACTTGGTGACATAGTGCTGCTTAGCACAGCAGCGCTCAGAGAGCGGGCGGGCTCTCTGCCGTATTGCTACCACAGAGGTCAGACGGGCCGCGCAAAGGCCAGCGGCCCAAAGCTCGGCATGCACCGCGCGCATCCTGCACACAGGCGAAGGCACTGCGCGTCCAGGGCCAGGGACCCGCCGTCCCTCATGGCACACCATGAGTGTCTCAGACCATCCCTGCTTCCGTTCTCCCCAATTCTGGGAAGAAAGAGCTAATTGAAACACCACTCCAAGGAAACCCTGACATTTGCTGTATAACTAATTAGACTAATTATTGTGATCATTAGTACTCCCTCATTTAACTAAAGCTCTCCAGTGCAGAGAGGTTATTAGGAAACAATGAAAACCCAAGGCTCCACCCTGGGGAAGGAAGGCGTGTCTCAGGCTCCACCCGCCCAGCGGCCCCACAACTCCCCCGCATCTGGGCTGCACAAGATGGGAGCCAGGGGCACAGACAGATTTCAGTCCAGGCTCCCAGGCCAGCAAAGTTCTCTGGGCCTTGTGTGCTCATCTGCAAAATGGCCACAGGATCCTTCCAGCCCTGAAGGCCATCGGTCCATGACGCCCAAGGCTGGGTGGCCGACTTGGCTTTTATGCCAGGACGATCAGGTCCTAACTACTGTACCACTGCATTTCCCCAGAGCTCCAGACCCCGACACCACGGTTCCAGGCATAAAAGCCCTAGACTTGCATCAGGACCTCAGAGGACAGGAAAAAGACGTGTCCAAAGTTGGGGAGTTCCAAGTTCAAGGTGTGGGGCCCCCAGGGCTTCCTTTGCATAAAACTTCTAACTAGAAAAAAAGGAAGTAGCTCTTGGTAGACTCTAAAGAGGGTTAGAATTTAGGATTACAGCAACCTTGCCCCCTCCTTTGGGAAAGGCTGCTTCTAACTTCTGGTCATATTCGAGAGACTTCCCAAATTTAAAACCGAGTCAAGAAACTATGGGGGCTGGGGTTGTGGCTCAGCGGTAGAGCGCTTGCCTGGCGCGTGGGACGCACTGGGTTCAATTCTCAGCACCGCATAAAAAAAGAAACCATGAATTGCCGACGGAGAGATGTCTGCAGTGTAAAAAAGGGTGTCTACAGGTTAAAAAAAAGGATGCTGGACGACAACAGCACGTGCCCATATGCACACAAAAA
This sequence comes from Glaucomys volans, assembly GCA_020662805.1. NCBI lineage: Eukaryota > Metazoa > Chordata > Mammalia > Rodentia > Sciuridae > Glaucomys > Glaucomys volans. The sequence goes on along the minus strand of JAJEJO010004886.1, from coordinate 164,459 downwards.
TACATCGAAGACACGAATTAACGCACAACTTACACACATCTGGGAGGAACCAGAATATTAACGCGGCTACCACTACATCACAACATCGCAGGCAATTTTTTTTGTTCCTCTGTATGCTCCTATTCTCCTACAAAGAACATAAATTTTTTGTGTGATTTTAAGGACTCAAAGCCCTCCTGAAGATTATTTATACGCTACAACCAAAAAAGGAAATTACTGGGCCGGGGACGTAGCTCAGTGGTACAGCACTAGCAGAGGCCCCAGGCTCCATCCCCAGCACCATGGAAAAGAAAAGGGGTGAGGGGGGTGCCTTACGTTCCCAAGGAACAATCTTACTGCTCCAACATTTTTTGCACAACACAAACTCATTCACTCAACAAGTATTTGCCCTTTCAGCCTCAGTTTCTGCATCTGCAAAATGGGAATATGAACTCCCCTTGGAGGGGGCTGGGGGAAAAAAGTCTTCAAATGCTGTTTAGAAGCTGAAGAAATTCCTCACTGGCCTGAGGGTGCTTCCAACCTCTGAACAGTTAATAAACTACCCTGAATTTTGCAGCTAGCACCAGGAATCGGACAGGAGCCTGAACAAAGAGTTGAATTTACTGCCACCCACAGGAGGCACAAGCTCCCCGCCTGAGCCCCAAGGTCCCACTGCACTGAAGAGCCACCGCATCAAAACCCCCCTCAGCAGCACAGATGCACGGCGTAGGTAAGCACACATGGTAAGCACCAAACCAGCTGCGGGCCTCCCAAGGACCACAATGACTGCCATCTGTCATGCACTTTACGTATGCAGCGTCTTACTGACTCCTCCCACATCTCCGATCTTCTACCCCCTCACTACACATCAGGAAACTGAGGTTCAGAGGCCAGAGTCATCTGCCCTAACAGAACCAGTACGGGGCAGAGTAAGGATATGCATTTGTCTGCCTGACACTAAGGTCAAGGCTCTAAAGCGATTTCCTACAAGAGAATCCAAACCACACCCAAAGTGAATCCATCCCTGGGGCTGGGGGTGCCCAGAGAAGGGTGCTTACTGAGATCTCACAGGCCCTCCGGGGCATCCCCTGCCAGGCCACTGAATGTCACACTCTCATTCAGGAACTTTCCTGTACCTGGGCCTCCCCTGAAAGCTGAGCCCACAGGGCTTTCCTGCTTCCAGGTGGCACTGATGTCACCAGGAGGCCAGGGCCAAGGGACTACTACCACAGCCTTCTAGGGTTGCCAGAGACAATGGCCAGGTGCAGTCACATGACCCCCCCCCCCCCAGCCTGCCTCCAGATGGCTCTGGAGTGTTAGGTAACAGCCCTCTTATCTGCCACCCCCTGTGCAACCCAGCCAGCAAAACTGCTCTGCCATTTCCTGGGGCCCACCAACCTGGGGAGCATTCCTCAGAGTGGACCAGCACAGTCTCAGGCCCCCAGCAAGGGATATAAGGCTTACCTGCTCCTCAGCCTGACACTGCTCCACTGGGCAGAGGGAAAACTGAGGCCCGGCTAAAGTACAGAATCGGATATGTGGGGCTAGGCCTTGTGCCCAGGGTCCAGCTTCCCTACAGACCTCAGCACGAGAGCTGACGCTGAGAATCATACAGTCATTCAGGGACTGAGAATGTGAGGGAAAGGCAGACTGAAAAACAAACTCTAATGGGCAGCCTCTGATCTTTCTGGACTGTGGGTAACTGAGCAGGAGCCCTGGGCCCAGAGCTGGCACAGCATCGCACCCAAGCCAGCAACCAGCACTCCAGGGAAGAGCTGGACTTCCCACATTACAGAGGAGAAATGGAGGGACCACGTGGCATGTCCAATGTCACACTCTAGCAGGAGGGAGACCTAGAGTTCAAACCCAGGCTGGCCACCTAGGCTGTCCAACATGGGGCGGGAGTTCTTTTATTTAACTTCTATGGTACCAGGGATTGAACCCAGGGCCTGCCATGCTAGGCAAGTGCTCCACCATTGAGTCTGAGCCCCACCCCCTATTTCTTTATAAATCGCAGTAACTTTTTCAGACTGAAACAAATGGGGGGGGGGGGTTGTGTGTTGTTATTTTTGTTGTTGTTGTTGTTTGGTAACAGGGATCGAAACCAGGGACACTTAACCATGGAGCCACATCCCCAGCCCCTTTTATTTTTTATATCGAGACAGGGCCTTGCTGGGGCTGGCCTCAAACTTGTGATTCTCCTGCTTCAGCCTCCAGAGCTGGGATTACAGGCATGCACCACCAGGACCCGCAGCTATTGTCTTAAGTCACAGTTTGAGGGGCTTAGGAAAGTAAAACATATTCTACAGACCATTTCAAATACACTCTCCCCCTCAAAACAAAATGTCCCAATCCGCATCACTTCCAGACACAACTCTGACCCACTGCCTGGAACTAGGTTATTATGACTCCCAAGTATGCAACCTTGTGCTGCAGTGGTCCTGTGCCCACCCACTCTCCCTTCTCTCCTCCTTCTAGAAAGCCACTCATTATCTTTCTCATGCCTGACCCAGCTGGAGGGACCCGGGAGAGCTACAAGCATGCCAGGTTACCACTTCCAGAATGATCACCTTGGCTTATCGCAGAGCAGAAAATATCATTTAAAACTGCCAGGGAAGGGGAGCAGCCCTTCAGCCCAATGTAGCCGCAGGCCAAATGCGAACAAGTGATGAGCTGGCATTTCTCAAAGGAACGGTCCAACAGGCTTTCCTGATTTACAAGCAAGTGGTAAACGCTTCAGGAATTCCAAAGGTCAGGAAGAAAAGAGAAACAGTCCTGGGCTTTTGTTCTCAGGGGCTGCCTGGGTGTAAAAGCTGAATGGAAAGGGATGGGGACACTGCTGTTCCTTTTAATTAAACAGTCTCAGGCTCACTTGGGTAAGGACAGGTTGAAGTCTGGTCATTACACCAATGGAACCCAGCAATTTGGAGAGCCGAGCAGAATGTAGGGAGAACTGCCAGAGCTTTCTGCCCCAGGAAAGCTCCTTTTCATCAATGCTCTCTGAGAAACACAGCCAAAGCTGACAACAGATTTGTCTTTTAGAATCTACTCAAATACTGAAGATCTGTGAGATTAGAAGTACCTTAAAAAAAATCTTAAGGTGGCAGGGTCTCTCCTACAGCAGGACACCAAATGACAGGAAAACAAAAGAAACAACGTAACAGGAAAATGTTTAGAAGAGACCTTTTTAGGTAGAATCTATCACCTATCTTTTATCTATATCTTTCTTGATATGCCAAAGCAAACTGCTCAATCGCCTTCGCCGGCCACAAATGAAGCTGATTCCCGGCAGCTAATGGATTTATGCTAAGTATGACAACTTGCTTGGTCGTAGGCAAGCAGGTGAGCCTAGGAGCTGATCCACAGGGAACAACGGGATGTTTCATCCTGCTTCAAGTGCCTGTGAATCACACTGACACGCAGTTCCAATATGTTCCTGCAGTTTCTGAGTTAAAAACAGAATGCAGCTGTAGGAGCCAACACCTACATCATGACAGGCTGTCAATCAGACGCAGACAGGCTCTGAAGAACTGAGCAACAGGAAAGGATGTGGTCAAACATACACTCTAGCAAGCCTAACAGCTCCCAAGACCCTGTTCAAGGCACATGCTTCCACACAAACAGTACCCCAGACCTGACTCCCATGCACCTCCTAAAATAGTGACACTGTCCAATTCATGCAAAGGGACTTAATAAATTGCACTTGCTCCTGGAAGCAACTGAAAAAGGAAACCTAAGGGAACTCAAGCAGAGTCCTAACCTAAAGTGAAACTTTATAGTCACCCTCAGATGCTCCCAGCCCACCCCTGGCACTTCCTGTAATAAGACACTCTCCGTTACAGTTCAGTGCCCCCCAAAAGAAAGGGGGCTTTTTCATTTCATTGCTCAAACCACAGTTAAGTCCTTGAGTTTTGAAGTCAATTGCACTATCTACACCTCATGAATGACAGCCCACTCCAAATTTCCTTCATCCAACAAGCTGCCAGAGCACAGTCCTGGAGGTCTTCACACGACCAAGAAAGCTGTAAAAGCGCGTGTAACACCGATATGGGTGTCCCCCCAACAGAGAGCCCCTCCCTTGCCACCCTGTATTCCACGTCTACAGTCTTAAACTTTCTACAGCATCATTCCTCCAACTTACATTTGCAACATGATTTGGTTCAAAAAGATGCCATCCACTAAATCCATATACAGAGTCAAGTTGTCCTGGTTGCCGCTTCCAAACGAGCCAAAAGTTTTCACCTGCGGGGAGGTGGAAGAGCAGAGAAAGGCAGGTAGTCACCCACAGGCACAAACCATCGGACGCTCCGTGGGCAAAGGAGGGCTGGGGCAGTGTGGACACAAGGGGGTCACCGACGCCCCCGCACACTTCAGCAGGCACCAAGCCTACCCTTCTCCCAGGGCCTCTGTCCCCTCCCAGCTCCGGGCAACGGACGCAAGGCAGGAGGAGGAAAACTTCCCGGTCACTTTTCTCCAGCGACCGAGAGCGCGAGAGAAAAGGGGGGACTTTTCAATAATTTTCTCACGTCTCAGATCCATTGGAAGGCAGTGCGCCCACCCCAGCCTGTTCATGTTCCCACTTGGCGTCCTCCATTCCCCACCCGTCACCGCCACCCACCGGCTGGGCTAGGGGTTCAGAAACCCACGAGGATATTTTGCAGAGAGTAGGATCCTTTCCGGAAGGGACCACTCGGACCCCGTCGGTCCCGGGGCCGCCAGCCCAGCGCCCAGCGGAAACAGGTGTACCCGCTCCGCCCCTGGCCCAGCCACGAGCGCGCAGCCCAGCGCCCCCGGACTGCAAGACACCCGCCCGACCCCGGCCGGCGGCCACTCTCTGTGTCCCCTGAGTCCGGGTGGCCACCCCAGCCCGGCAGGAGAGGCGCGGGTGCACCAACAAAGGGGCGGGGAGGCGGCGCACTCACCCAGGTCACCAGGGGGCTTTGTAGGAAGAGCTCCATGAGCTCCGAGACGGTCACGTCCATGCTGAGGCTGCGCCCACCCGCTCCGCGCCCCGCGTCCGCGTCCCCCGCGCCGCGGCACAAAGCGGCTCCGGCAGCGAGCGGCGGGCGCGGGGCTGCGGCGGCTCGCGCCCGGGAGACAAAGGCGGGGCGCGCGAGCCCACGTTCCGCGGCTCCGGCGGCCCCGCGCCCCGCCCGGGGCTGGGGGAAGGGGAGGGCCGCCGCTCGGGGAGGAACAATGCGGGCGGCCCCGCCCCTCGGCGGCCCTAGGCGACCGGCGCGCCGCCTCGCGGTGCCTGCGCCGGAGTCCCGGAGCGGGGAGCCTGCGCGGCCCGCACTCGCGCGGACCTGGGAGCCCCAGGCCGGCGGCCCGCACGTGGGCTGGGCGTCCCGCACGTGGGCCCGGCCGAGCGCAGCCGTCCCGCGCGTGGGGCCCCAGCACGTGGCGCCTCCCTGCGCGCGTGCGCCTGCGGCGGGCCCCGGACGCCACGTGCTGGCCGGGGCGCGTGGGCACCGGTGCGCGCCAGGAGCCGTACGCCTGCTCCGCGATGCCGCCCCCGGCCGCCGCACGCGCTCGGCGCAGGGTCCCGGCAGGTGCGGCCCCCAGAAGCTGCCTAGAGGCCCCGCCCAGGGTCGTGACTACGGAGCCGAACCCGCGCGCCTCACGGCTGTGCCAGGCGCGGGAAAAGTGCACCGGCTAAGGGGTGTTGGTGTTGGCCCAAGGGCAGGGGCGGGGCCCAGGCCCGGAGGGCAAAGAGGAAACTTTAGGTTGAATTTAAACTGTAAAAGTGCTGCCTCTAGAACCCCACCTGTGCCACCTTCCGGGCTACCTGTCTTCCGGAAACTCCTGCAGGAAGCCGGGGATGTGGCCGCACAAACCCGTACTCACCCCGGCCTGTGGCTCTACCCACCCTTCACCCCCCAAACCACTGCACCTTGCCACTCAGTGGAGAGCAGCCAGATTCCAGCGCGACGTGCATAACAGTTTAGTTGGCAGGGGACAGGAAAACGGCAAGGATCCCTAGTTGGGTGGAAGGCCAGCCCTGGGGCAGGACCACCTTGCTGAGACAAATGGGGTGCGGGACAATGCAGAGCGAAGATCCCCCCAGAGCCTGTGTTCCAGGCCAGTCTCTGCCACTTGACCTCCGCCTGTAATAATTTTCACACTTCCATCCAGTCGTTGTTCAAAGAACAATATACGATTTGATGAATTTAATCCTGACTGTACACGGTTTCTCCGATGAGTCACCTGGTGAGAGGTTGACGAAGCGCCTAGCGTAATGCTCTGCACGTATACTGAAGGCACTCAATCGCTGCCGGTTAACTTCTTAGCCATTTTGAAAGTTGGCCCCGTCAAGTGTTGAGGGTGCGCCATCTGCTGGTGACCTGTGGCTTTACAGCCCAGTTCTGGCTGTGAGGGTGTGACATTGTGGCCCCGGAGGCCGAGTGCGCAGTTGGGAATCTCTGAAGTGTGGAAGTCAAGGTAACAGAAAAGACAGACTACGGAGGCACTAAAGTTTGGAGACCACGTGGTAGGGAGCGGGCGGGCATCAGAGTTCATTAGAAGAGTTCCTTAATTGTCCATAAAGTGACTTGGTTAGGAATAGGTATGACGCCGCAACCACATTCATCTTTCTTAGCAGTCCCTCTTCTGGAAAGTAAGTGGTACCGGTGTGGCAGTGATTTTTTTGTTTTGTTTTCGTTATTTCTCCTCATACTAAGCTCAGTTTGTAAAGGTTGTCTAATAAGCATACTCTTTCGCACTAAGGAATGCATTGGACAAATGCTTTGTGACAGTTTGGAGACATTTCCCATCGTGGTGTGGGAATTTTTCCCTGGGGATATTGACAGCCCTGGGCCGCAGCCACCTCAGGAATTTCTCTTCCGGGTCAGTTAGCTGTGTTGGTTCATGGTTATAGATGTGTCCGCCCATCACCGTTCCCTGTCTGGGCTGCTTCACCGGGTTCAAAAGGGTTTCGTTGCTCATTTGTTCCCTGTGAGGCAGCCAGGCAGGTGAACTGGATGGTGCCCTGGTTAGGTGCCAAAAGGCTTCAAAGGACAGGGTGACCTGGACCAGTAATTTCTTACATGTCTTTAATCTATGAAATCAGAATAAGAACATTGTTCCTGTACCTGAGCTTCACAAGGTAAATTTGAAGTTCAAGGTGATGCATAAAAAGGGGTGTAGAAAACGGGCAGGGTGGCACACACCTGTAATCCCAGCAAAAGGATCACAAGTTTGAGACCAGTCTCAGCAACTTAGCAAGACCCTGTCTCAAAATAAAAAAAAAATTAAAAGGGCTGGGGATGTGGCTCAGTATTGTCAAGCACCACCAGGTGTGGTGGCGCACGCCTGTAATCCAAGCAACTTGGGAGGCTGAGTCAGGAGGATCACGAGTTCAAAGCCAGCCTCAGCAACTTAGCGAGGCCCTAAGCAACTCAGTGAGACCCTGTCTCTGAATAAAATACAAAATAGGGCTGGGGATGTGGCTCAGTCGTCAAGTGTCCCTGAGTTCAATCCCTGGTTCCAAAAATAAAAAATAAATAAATAAAAGTATTGTTAAGCACCGCTGCATTCAATCCCCCACCCCATCCTAGTCCATACAGAAGGAGAAGGGGAAGAAGTTGAATAGATACTTTAGGTTAGGCACAAATGTCCTTATTCTTTGAATGGTCAGTTCCCAGTTGGATTCATTTAACTTTGTCATTTAACTGGTGAGATTTAAGTAAAACTTTTTAAGAACACATTCCTGCATAAATCAGTGTAAAATAACGAAACAAACCTATGAAAAATATTATATTTATGATGGTTTTATTTTCTGTCACAGATTTGACATTATAGAATATTCTTAAAATATTGAAAAAAGTTAGTATTGTGAAATTCAGGAACAAAATTAAGGATCTGGAGACTCTGGGGATGTGATGCATAAGAGAACATCTATGTTCCAGCCAACTGCTTTAAAGGCTTTTTTTCAAAGAATAGGAAACAACACATGAAAACAGGGAAATATGGAAGTTTAAATGTAATATTGAAAAACAGTATGCTCAAGTAAACATATTTCTAACCATTTCCTTCTGCCTGTTACTTTCTCTGAAAGATACAGGTTGAGCCGTATGAAATTGCTGCTATTTGTCAAACTTTGGCCTATAAAAATCACTATTTCAAATGGTTCAACTTAAAGACTAACAATAATTTAAAGTGAATACTTAGAGTACTTATTCTTTTAGTCAGTATTCTAAGCATTTTACACACTTAATAATCACAACAATCCTATGTGATAAGTAGTATCATTATTATTATTAATTTTTTTTTTTGGAACCAGGGATTGAACTCAGGGGCACTCCACCACTGAGCCACATCCCCAGCCCTATTTTGTATTTTATTTAGAGACAGGGTCTCACTGAGTTGCTTAGGGCCTCGCTGAGTTGCTGAGGCTGGCTTTGAACTCGTGATCCTCCTGCCTCAGCCTCCCAAGTGCTGGGATTACAGGCGTGCGCCACCGCGCCCGGCTTCTCATTATTATTATTTTAGAGTTAGGACTGTACTACTAATGGGTGCATTATTATTAGCCAAACATTGTGATACACACCTTGAACAAGACATGAAACTGTACAAGAGGCCCTGGCTTCTCTTCCTGCCACCGCACGTGCACAGAACACAACACAGACTTTGTTATGGTCTGGGTATGAGGTGTCCCCTGAAGAGTTCATGTGTTAGGTGTCCCCGCCCTGCCTCCTGGCTGCCATGAGCTGAGCAGCTTCCCTCTGCCTTGCCTTGTGCCATGATATTCTCCCTCATGTCAGACCCAGAACAATGGAATCAGCCGACCGTGGACTGAACCTCTCAAACTGTGAGCCTGAAATAAACTTACCCTCCTAAAAAAAGTTGTTCTTTTCAGGTGCTTGGGTCATAGCAATGAAAGGTTGACTGACACAAACCTGTTCTCAAAAAGGAGTAAGAGATGAACACAAAGTTAAATCTTCAGCATTTTTAATAGTTACTCCTACCCACCAACAAAAATTATTAAAATATGGGGCTGGGACTGCAGCTCACTTTGCTTGTGTGAAGCCCTGGCTTCAATCCCCAGTAGTGAAAAAAGAAAAGGTGAAATAATTTATTATTAAGATGGATGAGTAGACGAGACGATATAATGTAATTCTGCATGAGAAAGGCTTACATGAATCAGTTTGGGGCCAGCAGACTTCTGGGGCTGAGTCCTGGCTCTGCCCCATTGACCGTGGAACTCAAAACAAATTTCTTGGCTCCTCAGCCCTGCTTTCCTGTCTGCACAATTTGGCTATTACTGTCAACATCCCAGGGCTGTGGTGAAGACTAGGAACCATCTAGGCAAAGTGCCTGGCATATCCTAAATGACTGTTAAAATGACTAAATCATTAAAATTACTATAGCACTTGACATTTTTTCAAAGCGTCTTCTCATGTAAATGATATTGTTGCTTACCAGAGCATTTCAATGGAAGAGACAGGTGATCTACCTGAATTTTCTCAGCCAATCTGGGACTACGTTGAGCAGGTCCAGGCTCTCTTTTGCTGAGGACACATTCTGAGACACAGGCCATGTGTGAAGCTGTGTGTTGGCTCAGAACTGTGTTCTTGGAGAATGTAGGGAAGAATAGGTGGCCCTGATGTGAAGCAGGATGTCAGGCTTCTAAGTTATCATTATGGTGCTGTTGGGTTTTTGAGACAGGGTCTTACTCTGTTGTCCAGGCTGGCCTTGAATTTCTGGGCCCATGTAATCCAAGTAATCCTTGCACCTCAGCCTCCCGAGTAACTAACTTTGAGTACATGCCAGCTCCAAAGCATCTTGGGAAGCTTAATAAGCTCCAGAAATAGTGTAAAGGAGGGCGTGCTTGACTCGTGCTTCTTTGTGGGACTCCAGAGAGGCTTCGCTGAGGTGATATTTGCCCAGGGCATATAAGGATAAGTAAGAATATTCCTTGCAGAGAGCTGAGTACAATATTCCAGACAGACGGCACCCATGGGCAGACATCTGAAGGGAACCCCACTTGATAAGATGCAGAGGGTGGTGGTGCTGGTGGGGCAGGCGGGACCCTCTTGCCCTAAGGGGCCTCTTGGGCCCAGGCAAGAGTTTGGGCTTTATCCTAAGGAGAGGGGAGTCAACGAAAGTGCTGGGACTGGGCGAGAACTTGAGTGGGTTTGCATTTCAGGAAAATCATCTCTGTACAACCTGGAGAAATATATTAAAGGGGGAGAGGTACAGAGCTAAATCAGGAGACTTCAGCAGAGGGCCCTGTGAGGGACCAGTAGAGCCCACCCTGGAGCTGTGGGTGGGAGGAGGGCTGGGACTGCTCTGATGTGGGGTGGGGATGGGAGAGGAAGAATGAGTTGTCACCAACACTGGGAGCCCATGCATATTTCTCTCTCTCTCTCCCCCTCCTTTTTGTGGTACTGGGGATTGAACCCAGGGGCCTTAGCCACTTAGTCACATCCCCAGCCCTTTTTAATATTTTATTTAGGGCTGGGGATATAGTGGGCTGGGGATATAGCTCAGTAGGTAGAGTGCTTGCCTTGCAAGCACAAGGCCCTGGGTTCAATCCCCAGCACCACAAAAAAAAAAAAAAATTATTTAGAGACAGGGTCTCACTGAGTTGCTTAGGGCCTCACTAAGTTGCTGAGGCTGGCTTTGAATTCTGCGATCCTCCTGTCTCAGCCTCCTAAGCAGCTGGGATTACAGTTGTGCTCTCCCGAGCCACCACCCATATTTCTGTAGTGGCCACTCACAAGATGGAGCGCCCTCAAGTCCTATTTGAATCAGAATCTGCTTTTTAACAGGATCTCTAGTTGATTCCTGGGCACTTTAAGAAAGCTCTAGAAAGCACGGCTCCTGTTCAACCCTTTCTTTGCCAGCCAGACTCCAGCATGAGCCTCAGTTTGGTAAAATTTGCTGTAAAGGCCAGGGCTAGAGGACACATCAGAACTTGAATGTGGTCATAGTGCCTGGAATCAGACGTCTACAGGGAATGGAAGAGAAGCAAGGTTCACAATGGCAGGGCCACCCACGTGGCCCAGGGTGAGTTAGTAAATGGCAGAGAGAAGCAAAGAGGGTGGGTGACTCCTTGCAGAACTCCAACCCTGTGCCACACTTCCAGCGTGACATCAATAGGTGCGACTGAAGATTTTTGTGGAACAGCAAAGTGAGGGCACATGTTCAACAAAGGTTTGTGTGTTTAAGGGGATTTAAAAAACTCAACAGAGAGTGGGCTCCAAGTCCCTGCCCTCAAAACAGCAACCTCGGACTCTCTGCTCACAGCCAGCACTGAGCAGGACCAAGCATTTTCAGGGCCTGGTGCAGGCTCTGAGGGGGATCCTAACTCTGGGGTTCTGGAAACACCTTTTATGCTGGAGCAGAAGACCTGCTTGAAGCATGAGCAATAGGGGGAGGCGCCACCTCACCAGTAGAGGGCACCCTTGGGCCTCCGTGACTCTGTGATCCCATCAAGAAGAAGAGCAGCCTCCTGCAGTTTTAATTTGCTGTTCTCTAATTATGAGAGAATTTCAACACAGTGGTTATATCACAAATATCTCTATTTGTGAACTGAGTGTTCCAATGCCTTTTGTCCATTTTTCTGTAGGATTTTTGGACAACCTAAACATTTTTAAGGGTTCTTCTTAGAGATTAGGGGGTTTGCCCATTCATGCTATATGTTGCCATATTTTCTGTCCAGTTTATGATTCGTCTTCCTAGTTTGCTTTTGGTGTTTGTACAAAAATTTACATATTATTATATAGTCACATTTATCAATGTGGTCAATTACATTAGTTGATTTTCAGATGTTGAACCAGCCTTGCATTCCTGCAATAAACCTTGGTTACCATCAGGATTTATTACTTTTATGTATCCTTAGATTCAATTTGCTAGTAATTTGCTGAGATCTGTTGAGAATTTTCACTTGTATATTCATGAGGGGGGTTGGTCTATAGTTTTCTCTTTTTGTAATGTCTTTTTTTTTTGGGGGGGTCAAGTAATACTGACTTCATAAAATAAATTGGGAAGTGATCCCTCCTTTTTCCCCCCAGTGCTGGGACTGAACCCAGGGCCTTGTACTTTCCTTCCTCTTGGTATCCTATAAGACTTTTTGGTACAGTTGCCATTATTTTCCCTTAAATATTTGGTAGAATTTGATTTATTTGACCTGAATTTTTTTTTCTTTTTTTCCTTTTCTTTTCTTTTTCTTTTTCTTTTTTCTTTTTTTTTTTTTTGTACTAGGGATTGAATCTAGGGGCATTTAATCCCAGAGCCACATCCTCAGCTCTTTTTATTTTTTGAGACAGGTTTCACTAAGTTGCTTAGGGCCTCACTAAATTGCTGAGGCTGGCCTCCAACTTGCCGTCCTCCTGCCTCAGCCTCCAGAGCTGAGGTTACAGGTATGTGCCACCACACCCCATACGGGATGGTTTTTTAACTGCAATTAAACTCTGAGAAAAAGGATTTATACCAAGTCATGATTAATTAAAAAAAATTTTTTTGTAGTACTGGGGGTTGAACCCAGGAGTGCTCTAGCCCTGGGCTGTGACCCCAGCTCTTTTTATATTTTATTTTGAGAAAGGGTCTGACTAAATTTCCCAGGCTGGCCTGGAACTCACAATCTTTCTGTCTCAGCCTCCTGAGTAGCTGGTATTACAGGTACAGGCCACTGGGTCCAGTTTACAAACTCAATTTCTCTAACAGAGACAAGCTAATCAGATGATCTATTTCCTACTGATAAAGCTTTGGTAGCTGGTACCCTTTAAAGAATGTCTCCATTCGATCTTAGCTGTAACCGTATGGTCACGGACCTGTTCCCACTATTCCTGTATTGTCCTTGTAACGGCCGTAGTGACTGCTGGTGTTTCTTTCCTCTTTCACTTTTGCTCTTTTTAATTGTTTTCTCTCCTTTTCCCCTGTGATCAGTTTGCTAGATGTTTATCAACTTTATTGATTTTTTTCCAAAGAAAAATATTGGCATTATTTTTCTTAATGTCGTTGATTTCTACTCTTTATCTTATTCTTTCTGCTGGATTTGGTTTGGATTTAATTTCCTTGTCTTCCTTCCTTTTTCTGTAGTGCTGGGGATCAAACCAAGGCCTTGCCCACACCAGGCAAGTGCTCCACCATCGACCTACACCCTGCCCTCATGCTCTTGATTATGTGTCATATCTAATAATCCATTGCCAACACCAAGATCAGAAACATTTGCCTCTAGGTTTTCTTGTAATAATTTCATGGACTTGCTCTTACATTTAGGTCTTCATCCACCGTGAGCTAATTTGTGTGAGGCAAAAGCACAATTTCATTCTTTAGCATTGACTATTATTTTAGATCCACTTATGGAAAAATTACTGTTTCCTTATAGAATGACCTTTGAAACTATATTAAGTTGCCCAGAGGAACAGAATACACACACACACACACACACACACACACACACACACAGTATTCCTAATGTTTCACTTCTGTGGTTTCAATCATCCATGCTCTGAAAATATGGAAAATTTCAGAAATAAAATGTTTCAAAGTTTAAATTTCCTGATTTTCTGAGTGTAGAGTAAACTCTTGAACCTCCTGCTCTCATCTACAGCATGAGTGGTCCCTTGTCCAGGTATCCACACAGTATACACTACCCACCCAGAAGGCACTTGGTAGGCACCTCAGTTATCAGATCTGCTGTTGTGGTCCTGCAGTGCTTGTGACCAAGTGACCCTTTTTTTAACTTAATAATGACCTCAAAGTGCAAGAGTTGGGATGCTGGCAACTCAGATGTGTCAAAGAGGAGCCATAAAGTGCTTCCTTTCAAAGGAAAGGTAAAAGTTCTCAGTAAGGAAAGAAAAAAATGTAGGCTGAGATTGCTTCTGTGACATTGGAGAACAATTCATGCTGGTTTTGTTGTCACACCCCCAATGCAACAGTTAAGCTCCTGTGTGACCAGTGCTCAGTTAAGATGGAAAAGCATTAGAGCATAGAACACAGCGCTGCCCAGGGTTCCAGGCTCCGCTGGTGGTCTTGGAAGGCATTCCCGGGCACGGGGCTAGTGTTGTACTGCTGGAGTGCAGCCCACCTTCTAAGGGGACACCCTTGGTCCCTCACATTTAGAGGTTTGCTGGGACTTGAGTCTGGTGACGGGGTTAGGAGCAAAGGTGGATGATGGGGGTGGGTCCTGAAGAGCATCAGAGTGTCTGGTATGGAAAGACCCAACGCAGGGTTCATCCCTCAGACACCTCACATACACAATGCCCCCGATGGAGGGGCTTAAACAACAGAAATTTCTCACAGTTCTGGGGGCCAGAAGTTCAAGACCAAGTTAGCCACAAACTTGGTTTCCAGTGAGGGCTCTCTTCCTGGCTTGCAGATGGTCACCTTCTGGCCCTGTCCTCACATGGCCTTTCCTTTGAATATACAAGGATATGCAAGAGAGTCAGGGTCTTTTCCTCTTCTTGCAAGAGCACTAGACTTAATGGATGATGGCTTGTTTAACTTTAATCACCTCTTAGAAGTTCCCTCTCCAGGGGCTGGGGATATAGCTCAGTTGGTAGAGCGCTTGTCTTGCAAGCCCAAGGTCCTGGGTTCAATCCCCAGCAACACCAAAAAAAAAAAAAAAAAAGTTCTCTCTCCAAATATAGTAGTCCGGTTGAGGGTGGCCACCAGCATATGAACTGGGGTGGACACAGTTCTGTCTACAGCACCCATTAGGGCCCTAGGGTCGACACACTACAGGGCTGAGCACTCCATCCGCATTTTAATTCAGTTACTCACAGGGTGACGCTAGAGATTTGGGTGTTAGCAATCTCAGCTTTGCAACTCCAGAGTAGGGTCTCTCAGGACAAAACTAGCCACGTTCCGTTCATTTATGCAGCACTTTTCTGGAAATTGAAAAGCCAGAGCTCATCCTTTTCTTTCCCACTTTGGTCAGTGAACTTAGGTTCAGCCAATCTTATTGGTGGTTTGGTGAAAACGTCCAAATATCAGACACAGGGGCTGGGGATATAGCTCAGTTGGTAGATTGATTGCCTCGCAAGCACAAGGCCCTGGGTTCGATCCCAGTACCGCAAAAATTAAAAAAAACAGACACGGTCTCACAGAACCTTGCTTCTTAGAAGTATTTGTTTTTTGTTTTTGTTTTTATTTTTTGGTACTGGGGATTGAAACCAGGGGCACTCCACCACTGAGCCACATCCCCAGCCCTATTTTGTATTTTATTTAGAGACAGGGTCTCACTGAGTTGCTTAGGGCCTCGCTAAGTTGCTGAGGCTGGCTTTGAACTTGCGGTCCTCCTGCCTCAGACTCCCAGGTGCTGGGATTACAGTCTTAGAAGTATTTGATTGGAAGTAGCCAATGGAGATATTTGGTATCTTCACTTTGCATTATGCCATGAACTATCCATGCTTTCTCTGCTACTGGAAAATCATTAAAATAATTTAAATAAATCACTTAAATCATTAAACTCATTCAAAGTGATTAGTTTCTTCAAATTTAATCATATTAGAAAAATCAATTCCAGAAATCCCTTAAGATTAAGATTCTGTTCTCTAGAACCAGTCTTGGTCCTCAAATTGGTGTGAGTTTGCTAGAGCTATAACAAAATACCACAGATAGGGTAGCTTAAACAACAGGAAAAAAATTTTTTTTCCACAATTCTGGAGGCTCAAAGTCCAAGATCAAGGTGTCAGTGGCCATGGTTTCTTCTGAGACATTTCTCTTTGGCTTTAGATGATGTCTTCTCCCTGCATCTTCACTTGATCTTCCTTCTGTATCTGTGTATTAATTTCCTTTTTTTAAAAGAAGATGTGGTGTTGAACTGAATGACGCTCTGATGACTCATTTTAATTGGTGGCACACACCTGTAACCCCAACAACTTGCAAGACTGAAGCAGGAGGATCACAAGTTTGAAGTCAGCCTCAGCAATTTACCAAGGCCCTAAGCAACTTAGGGAGGACCTGTCTCAAAAAATAAAAAGGGCTGCGGATGTCCCTGGGCTAAATCCCCAGTACTGAAAAAAAAATTAATTTAGTTACCTCTTTAAAGACCCTATCTCCAAATGCAGTCAGTCTGAGGAGCGGGCTTAGGGCTTCCATGT
Source organism: Glaucomys volans (assembly GCA_020662805.1). NCBI lineage: Eukaryota > Metazoa > Chordata > Mammalia > Rodentia > Sciuridae > Glaucomys > Glaucomys volans. Next base: position 148,428 of record JAJEJO010004886.1, on the reverse strand, counting down.
ATGAATTTTGGGTACATACAATTCAGCACATAACATCATCTTTGTTGAAAACTGGCTGACTCTGGACTCAAGATTTTCTTTTTGAAAATTCAGTTCTATTCCAGTGGATCTCTGTCTACATGCCAGTACCCACTCTTACATTGCTTCCTACAGCTTTTGTTTCTGTGTCGCAGTGCTGGGGCATCTCAGCCCTCAGTTCTGAAATTTGAAAATCCAAGTCCTGGGGATGAACCAGGATGAACCAGGACTTGCACATGCCAAGCATGTATCTACCCCTGAGCTATACTCCAGTCCATGTTTCTTGTTTTTGTTTAGTTTGTGCTGGGGATCAAAGCCAACCATAGAGCTGTCTTCAACCCATATGAATTTTACTTTTATTTTTATTTTTGGAACCAGGGATTGAACCCAGGGGCACTTGGCCACTGAGCCACATCCCCAGCCCTATTTTGTATTTTATTTAGAGACAGGGTCTCACTGAGTTGCTTAGGGCCTCGCTAAGTTGCTGAGGCTGGCTCTGAACTCGTGATCCTCCTGACTCAGCCTCCCGAGTCGCTTGGGGCGCTTGGATTACAGGCGTGCGCCACCACGCCCGGCTCCAAACCTTGTTTTTTTTTTTTCTTTGGTGGTGCTGGGGATTGAACCCAGGGCCTTGTGCTTGCAAGGCAGGCACTCTACCAACTAAGCTATCTCCCCAGCCCTCCCACGTGCATTTTAGAAGCAGCTTTTCAACATCTCCATAGGCGCCAGCTGGGATTCTGATGGAGAGTGTGATGAGCTTGTGGATTAATGGGGGAGTACAGTCACTTCAACAATACCAAATCTTCAATCCATAAGCATTGGATATAGTCCACTTAAACAAATCTTTTTCAGTTTCTTTGAACAATGTTCATAGTTTTCTGGATATAAATGCTGCACTTCTTTTGTTAAATCTGTTCCTAAGTACTTTTCCGTTTTTATTTACTTTGCATTAGTTTAATTCCTCAGGGTACAGCAGCACACCGATTCCGTGTCCAGTGGCCTTTGCAGGAAGGCTGCTTCAGAATTTGGCACAAGCCACGCCACTGTTTCCATGGTCACGAGTTACCTCTTCCCAGGCTACTCTGGCTGCTTGGTCACCAGGAGTCCCTCTGTTGGTCTTTGCTTTGTATGCATAAACACATCTTTTGCCCAAACAAAATAAGTTCCCTGGGCTCCTGGCTTGGGAGATCCCACTCTCAGTGAGACCAAATCACAACCACAGGTTAGTTTAGTTGTGTTGTCTCATCACCTTCCTCTAGGGTAGTGCTTTAGAAGTAATAAGAATATCTAAAGCAGCAAGTTATGACTTAAAGTAGTATCAAAGTCAAGTATGTTGATCTGCAGAAGATGGGCACAGGGAAAGCATCTGTAGTCCCAGCTACCCGGGAGGCTGTGAGAAATGTAAAGTTCAGGGGTCCATTTTCGCAGTATAGTATTTGGCCTGAATTGGTAAGTTAAGATCCCATTGCAGCCATTTTAACTGTCGTTCTTCCCTCTGCTGCCCTAATTTTGAAATTAGCTAACTGCATAGACTGCAACCTGGAGCTCCTCCTCTTGGATGAAAGCAGGCAGACCACCAGTCCAAGCATGCTCCCTAGCCAGGGTTCACAGCACGCGCTTCTGGCAGTAGTCTGCCCTGCAGACCTGCTCTGAGCACTGATTTCTTACTACACCTCAGTATTTCTAACAGGCTGAGGCAGGAGGGTCGCTTCAGCCAGGAGTTTGAGACCAACCTGGACAACTTCCCTTACTGTTCTCCTACCTGCCCTGCCCTAAATGAGCCCGCCACCAAACTCCTCCCATGACCTGGCTCTGCTAAGGCTAAATAAAACCCAGACCCTCGTGGTGCCCCTCCAATGCCTGATGGCTTGATTCGGCTGCTTACTAAAAGGCATCGCTGATCCGTCAAGGTCTGTCCCAGTTTCAACCATTTTTGCTGAAAGAAAGCCACTTTTTTTTTTGGCTTTCTCTTAAAATTTGTGTGTTCTTTTCAGAAATAAACATATCCCTGTTATTACTATGGCAAGTGTCTACTGCATCTACGCAGGGAATCCGTGAAGCCAACCCATCTACTGCTCAATCTATGTACCTAATCACCTTCTGTGGTATGGTGTTGTTAATAGCTGTAGAAGAACCATATAAAACTGGATCTGCCCCTTAGGGACTTCTATTCCTGTACATCTACCAAGGTGTGAAAGTTTAAGAGCCCAAGATTTAGTAAGTATCATACCAACAGATGAGTGGTCTGTGCAATCTATAGCTCAAGCCTAGGACAGTTAAGGAGTTAGAGGTGTTGGGACCAGGGATGAACAGACTAGGAAAAGCTGGAAGAATCGTGATTTTAAATATTGTTGAAATTATTCAAGACACGTTAGTAATACTGACTACCCCCTGGTGGTTAGTTACATACCCCCATCTTAGTTACACACAATTATCAAAAAATACAAACAACAGAGCTCTTGAATCCTCCCTTTATATCCTCAAAAGTGGGAATTTTAAGGTCATGAGGAAGTCAGACTTTTTGGGCACAGTGGTGCACACCTGTAATCTCAGGTACAAGGGAGGCTGAGGCAGGAGGACAAGCTCAAGGCCAGCCTCAGCAAGTTAGTGAGACCATTTTGGAATTAAAAAAAAAAAAATTAAAAGGGCAGGTATCTAGTCCAGTGGTAGGGTCCCCCTGGGTTCAATAACCAGTACTAAACAACAATAACAAAAAAGGTAGGAGTTGATAAGCTATGGCAGAGTCCTGTAGAGCACAACATAATCTTCAGGGACACAGAAGAAATGTGGCCTGGCTAGGGCCTAGAAGAGGAGTGCCTAATGGATCCCAGCATTCGAGGAGTAAGAAGAGGTACCAAAGGGCAGAGCAGAACATTAGGGCGCAATGCTATTATAGAGGCTAAAAGACAGTGGTTCGGAGCCATGCTGCCTAAGTGTCAAATAATGTGAAACCAGGGGACGTTGGATTTGCAGATAGGATGTGACCTACACCAGAGCAGTTTCTTTGGAATGGTGGTGTGGGGTTTTGGGTGTAGAACGAGATTAAATAAGTGAACATAAACCCATCTAGCATCACGTCTAAGTAACCACTATGTCCTTTAAGTCCACATTAGAATTTATCTGGGAGATGGAAAAGGTCAAGGAAAGTTGTTTCCAGCAGAGCTATTTTAAGGAATCAGACATCTGATCTAGTCATTAAGACATTTAGTATCTGAAAAGAGGCTCCCTGCAGTTTTCTTTCAGATTACCACTTGAAAGACCCCAGAGGAGGTATTAAGGCCAATGAAAAAAATCAAAGTGATTATCAGGAATTAAAACATACTGATGCCTACCCTTTTATCATGTCTCTGTAGGTGATAACAGTCCATTCCATGAAAAATTCTATAATCCTCCTGCTGGAAATACATAGTATTATAGCAATAAAAGTTAATGTAACTTGTATATAAAAATTCTGAGGTCCTAACTTTTCCTCTGAAAAGGGATTTTTGACAATGCTTTTAAAACCTCTATGGGTTGGGGGTGTGGCTCAGTGCTAGAAGGCTTGCTTAGCATGTGTGAGGCCCTGGGTTCTACCCGCCTCACTTCAGGGGTGAGGCGGGAATCCTATAAATCTGTTGATGGCCTGAAGTTTTCCACTTAACCCTTCCATCCAGCTTAAACTTGTTACTGTTTGATCTTGCAACCTTTACAAAGACTACAGCTTAGATCAGTCAAAAATAAAAATAGTGACAATGTTCTTCCCTGCTCTTTGCCTCTCTTAATTTCCAAATTTACTAAGACTGAATTGCAAATTAGAATTCTGGAGAAAATTACATGCAGATCTGGGTACAACTGAGTATGGAAAAAAATCAGACATCATTCCTATTAAAAAATGCCAGGGTAGCATTTTTGGACAAGAGAGGACAAGGGTGTTTCCTGCAGCAATTACAAACCTTTTTAACTGTGGGAAATCACTCAGAGAGGGTTGTTTTTGTTTTTGTTTTTTTTTCCTCAATTTAAACATTGCAAAATGAGAAAGAGAACTAACTAGTATCATTAAAGTGAAAAATAATATGTAACAATGTTCATCTCCATCACCAAAATGTTATTTATGATTAAATGTGAACTTTTTCTTGTGGAGCTGGGAACTGAACCTAAGCCTAGCATACGCTAGGTTAAGTGCTCTACCAATGGGATACATCCCAGTTCTTTTTATTTATTTTGAGACAGGGTCTTCCAAAGTTGCTGAGACTGGCCCAGAAGTTGTGATCCCTGCCTTGGCTGGGATTACAGTGCCTGACAAGAGTATAAACACCAGGACTGGAGGTGTACTTGGTCGAGCGTGAGATGCAGGGTTCAATCCCATCCCTAAAAAGAGAAGAAAAAAAGAAAAAAATGGTATGGACTTGGAGTCAGATGGAACTGGGTCAAGACAAGAGTTAGTGTTCGTAGCAATTTCTTGCTAATGGCACTCCTCCATGAGATGACAAGCTATTTCAGACCTCATTTCTAATTATAGCAGCAACATTTATGTCAAGTTTTTGTTTAAATAGCCGCAATTGCCAGTGACAAAGGATATATGAGTCCACCAGTGGAAAGGCATCTCTTAACTCAGGAGGTCAAAGGTTAGCATCTATTTTTGACATACCAGACCACAATTTATGGAGGCAAGTGACACTTCCCTCTTCCAGAATCCTAGAACACCAACAAGTGTTTTAAGAGTCAGAAAGGTCAGTTTAAATTAATCCATACTTGATATGGAATTTTCTTTCTAGGTGATGTGGAAAACATAATTCACTTTTTTTTTTTATTCGCAAGTTGACGAACTTCAATTGTTAATAGCCGAAATATGTGACTTGAAAGTAGTTTTACACTTTTAGTGAAGTAAACTTCTCTTACAGTCCATTATACGACACCTTCTCTGCTCTTCATTTTAAATAAAGAAGGGCAGGTAGAATTGAGAGTTCAATTTTCTTGAGACTCTGCTATTGCATCTAACACACCCTGCAATTGGAAGCAGACTGCCAGGCTCTCACCATCTCCTTACTCAGAACACAGCTGTCCTCACAGGATGCTGGGTGCAATCCAGGGCCTCCTGAATGTTGGACAGGCGTTCTACACTAAGCTATATGCCCAGCCCCCCAAATACTCAAGGTGCTTTCTGATGGTCCTCAGATATTTATTTAGGAACCACCATTTACAACTTAGGCTGGTATTCCAAAGGGAGTAGTTACTTTAAAAAAAAAAAGTAAATAAAGGAAAAAGAAAAAAGAAACATACAACTAATACAATTTCTCTTACTCTTCACTTTTCTTTTTATTATTCAAAAGTCAAATGTTATTTTTAAATCATCCATCCTCAATTTTGATTTAATGTACCGTCATTTCCCCAAGATATGAAATTTCAGAATCTCTTTGGAATACTAATTTCATGTCTCTAGGTTTAACAAAACTGTTGAAGTCTTAAATTCCACTCTATTTCCCTGAAATCTCAAGACAGATGCTGATGTAAATTTTAATATAAAATATTTAGTCACAAAATAGTATTGCTTTTGTATGCACATAGTTGTAAGATTACTTTGCTTTTGTCAATAAAAACTATACCATCTTTCATAAAACTCTAAACAAATTAAGAACTGTGATGTAGAACAAAAATTACACATGGTAAAACAGGTACCAGCACAACGTCAGGTTATATTACATCAAAAAAAGGTTTAATGGTCCCAAATATATATATTCGACAACTAAGCATACACTCAGGGGAGGAAAAAAAAGTCAAAAATAAAATGAAACAAACAAACAAAAAAAAAATTATGACACAAATGACCACATCTAGAATTCCACTCAATCTTTAATCAAGTAGGGACAAATCCCCACTGTAGGGGGGAAAAAAATCTGCAGTTTGAAGGGCAAAGGGAACAGATAAAAAAGAGGAAACTTTATACTTGCCCCTCCCCCACAGAGGTTTTCCAAACCTGTTGTAGCTTGACTAAAATGTTCAGAATGTACGATTTTAAAGGCAGGTCTCTTTATACAAAGAAACTGCTGGCATTCTTACTAGTGAAGAACGATGGCAGAAAGGCCCATTCTTCTGAGTTTCAAACATGGTCCAAGAAAGCATGTTCTGATTGTAGCAACTGACCAGTCAATCCAGAGTTCCACTTACAAAACCCCCGCCCTGTTGGCTTCTTGTTTCCATTTCCTTCCCTGAGAAAAGGGCAATGTGTGGTCCAAGCTGGAGAGCGCAAAGGCTTAAGTCTTTCCCCTAAAATGTGGTACCCCTCCTCCGGCTCCATTGAATTGGCACTTGATAAGCAGAAGTCAAGTGTGCGAGGCTGAATAGTGTCAGTCATTCACAAGAGACCACTGCGCTTTGTTGTGGGCTTTGTAGGGGGAGGGGTAGAGACCCAGTTTGTCAACAGGTACTGATCACAGGCAGTTGCCATTATTATGACTCAAATTTTGCTTTCTTTGAGAGTGGGAGGGTATCTTCCTTGTCTTCATCCTCCTCATCATCTTCATCATCATCTGGATAATCTACCAGACCCACGAGGCCTCCCTGTTCAGAAACAAGGATTATTTGAAGAACAGAAAACATAACACTACATTTAAAAATACCTGTGTATTAAGTGTGAAGAAAGTATCAATCGTGTGCAACTGAAATTCATTATTTTTATGTATTTCCTATATTTCTCATAATAAACTTTTTTCTTTAAAACAAGAGAACACCTTTGGATTACCTAAATTAAAGCAAAAAATTTAAACAGTTTGTTATTCCAGTATATCACCCAGGAAAGGAAAACATTACTGAATTAAAAATGTCTCAAGAAGACCTAACAATATATTAAATTTACTTTCTTTAAAACATGAAGTCTAAAATGGTACTGAAATGCAAACTTGCAGAAAGTAAAAAGATGACCTGAACCGAGGGCAGACAGGTCGCTGCAGTTAGTAAGCCAACTTTCTCCTCCTCATTGTTTCAGGCAAGCTTCCTTTGAGCTCCCCTGCACCAGAAACATTAGCTCACTTTATTTACCCGGCTATGGAGGCTGTACCCTGCTCTGCCCATAGCCATCCCCTTCACTTCAGAATGTCTTGGACTGATTTCTCAGTCCCTAGGGGTCTCTGCTCATTTGCAGGCAGAGACTGGGGATGTGCATTATATTCCTGATTTAGATCAATGATTCTGAACTGGCAGTCTGTTAACTCCTAGTTCAATAACGAATATATTTTACACCTTTTTTTTCTTTTTTTGGCCGTGCTGGTGATTGAACCCAGGGCCTTGTGCTTGACAGGCAAGCACTCTATGAACTGAGCTATATCCCCAGCCCCATATTTTACACCTTGGAAGAAAAAAACGGTAGTAAAATTGGGCAAAAGAATTGGTTGGCCAGGTGCAGTAGCACACGACTACAATTCCAGCAGCTCAGGAGGCAAGGCAGAAAGACCACCAAGTTCGAGGTCAGCTCTAGCAATTTAGCAAGGCCCTAAGCAACTAAGCAAGACCCTGTCTCAAAAGTTAAACATTTAAATAAAAAGGGCTGGGAATGTGGTTCAGTGGCTAGGCACCCCTGGGTTCAATCCCTGGTAACAAAACAAGACAAACTAACTCAAACAAAACAGAAGAATTGGTTGTATTCTGTAAGATTACAGCTTTTCTACATTTTTTTGATGTTAAAAATTTTGTTCCTCTTTATATGAAAAAAATTTTAAATGAAACTTATTGAATTATCTTTTCCCCCACCATCTTTACCTGGGTATGAATTGGGAAAGTTGATCAAGTAAATAATAATTTAAAATCTTAAAGATTCTGAAAATGTTTTGCCAAACAAATCTAAACCTATAGTTATAACATGAAAAATACCAAAGTAAGAACACACTCAGACTTTCGCATTGGTTCTAAGAAAACTTTCAGAAATTTCTAATAGATAAAGAGTTCAGGTGCCAGATATGGTGACACACACTGACGATACTAGCCACTCAGGAGACTGAGGATCGCCAATTTTCAGTCTTGGCAATTTCGTGAGATCCTGTCTCTAAAAAAGAAAAAAGTTTGGGAGTAAAGCACCCTGGGTTCAATTCCTAGCACACGCGCACACACACAAATTCTAGGAGGTAGTATGACTCATCTTCTAAGTCACAAATGATCAACTGGTTCTGGAAGAGGCAACCAAAGGAGTCTCAACAATTATTGTGGAGAACGTGTAAATCTAGGCGGAAAGGGCAAAATGGGAGTCTGGGAGTCCAAAGTTTACCTTTGTGGTAATAGCTGCCATCTGAGATGTATTCTTAGGGACGGATCCAGGAGAGCCTGGAGATCCTGGGGATCCAGGTGATCCTGGAGAACCAGGAAGATTTGTTGCAGATGACTGGCTGGTGAGGTTAGTCTTTGTTCCACTGGACAAGGAAAGCTTAAAACTTGGGCTCTGCCGTCCAGAAAGATTCGTTTTCAGAAGCACCTCCTTTTCCTCACTTTCTTTTACTAAAAATGAGAATACAGTCAGGGTTGTCAGGCACACTTGTTCTGTTTTTATTTCCCCATAAAACGTGACACTAAAACATAATTAACCAGCTCACTTCTTTGCTGAGAAGCAACTCTCAAGTTCAGTTTAAAAACGACACTTACCAAAGTACTAAACATTATCCGTTGAGTTTTACAAAGAAGGAATGAAAGCTTCTAATATCACATTCATTATTCCCACCACTCCTGAAATAATATAGTCCTCCCTTATTCACTGGATTCAAATTTTAAAAACTTAAGTCTGTACCTTCATGACAATGCTTAGGAATTCAGTTACATCCTCTAAAGCAAGTCTTTAAAATCTGTCACCACACATTCAACATAAAAACTCATTATTTTGTCAAGAAATAAAGACTAGGCCTAGAGTGAGAAAGCCTTTATTTTTCCTTGCCCATTTGTTCAACATACATTTCTTCCTTTCCATGAATTTACTAATTGGATCCATAATATCATCATCATTTTTAGCTTTGTCAGATGGAGACACCACAGCTTCTCCATCTTCTATGTCGTCTTCATCTGTGTTGAACCACATCTCTTCCTCGTCTTCTAGTGTCCTGGCATCTCGTCGGTATCTATGATTCCTCAAAATGGAGCGCATACTGTGAATAAAGAGAAAAAAGTAAATACGCTCATAGGATTTTTTTTTTCTTAAAGATGGTCTTCAAGAACTTCAAAGTTAGGTACAACTCTAACAGGTTAATGGGGACGAAAAGACAAGAGTCTGACGAAAATCAGATTTTACCAAACATATGACTGAAAACACCCGCCATATCTAGTCTTAACAAATGGAATCAAATTTCATATTGTCAAAACTGCACTGTTGCAAGCTGGGCACACGTCTTAAATCCCAGTGACCTTGGAGGTTGAGGGAGGAGGACCCTAAATAAAAGGCCAGACTCAGCAACTTAGCAAGACCTGATCTCAAAATAAAAAAATAAAAAGGGCCAGAGATGTAGCTCAGTGGCAAAGTGTCACCTGTTCAATTCCCAGCATAAATAAATAAAATTTAAAAAAGCATTGTTGCAGATCAGTTATTAAACTTATTAACATTAGGAATTGACGAGTAATAATTTATAGGTTATAAAATAAGTTATAGCTATGAATGTAAGCATTTAGAAAAAATATAATTTAAAAATAATTTGTAATTTAAAAAAATAATATTTTGATGTAATTTTGAGTGCCTGAAGCCTTACTGTCACATTAGTATGTGTTGGTGTTTTTGAATCACACTAGTTAACTACCCACGCCTTCAGCAAAATAAGATCAAATAAACAAGAGTCACTGTCACACAACTTATTCATGAATAAAGGAAGGTAAAAATACATGGTGATTTACCTGTCGAGTTTAGGGTTGTCTTGCCTTTCTCTTTGTTGTTCAAATCTCAGTTTTAATCCTTTAAATGTCTGTACATAATCTACATCTTCCAGTGCTTTCCAATAATTTTCAATTACATGAGCAGTTAATGATTTTATATCTTCCTACAGAAAAGAATTATAATGAAATAAATGATAGGAAAATATTTTACCAAGATGAGGTTTTACTATAGTAAATTCATAAAACTCAACAAGAGTTTAATTTCATAAATTATTACACAACCCTAGAGATAATCAGTGAAGATGGGAATAATGTACCCTGGCTACTTCAGCAGTCCCTAGTTCTTGGTTAGCCTCAGAACTATCCATGGGTCTTTCCAAAGCAAATGCCCAGGGTCCCACGTGAGATACTTTTGATGTCATAAGTGGGCATATGTACTTTACTACCTTTTTTGTGCTGGGGATAGAACCCATGGACCTGGTGCATGCTAGGTGAGCACTCCACCACTGAGCTACACCCCCAACCCACAGCACGTGTATTTTAAAAACATTCCACGGAAAAGTTCTATATGACCAGTGGTGATGGTTTCAAGATAACATAAATGTACTTAACCCTTTTTTTTTAAGAATCTTTTTTCACAATACCTTTATCCTATTTATTTTTATGTGGTGCTGAGGATTGAACCCATGGCCTCACATATGCTAGGCAAGCACTCTGCCACTGAGCGACAGCCCCAGCTCAAAAGTACTTCATTATTATTATTATTTTTTTGTGGTTATGGGGACTGAACCAGGGCCTCATGCATGTGACATTAAGCACTCTACCAACTGAGCTATATCCCCAATCCTTACTTAATTCTTAATGCCAAAATATTATACATTTAAAAATAGTTAAAATGGTAAGTTTTATGGTTTGAACATTTTACCACAATTCAGTACAGATAATTCTGCACACTGATATTCTGAGCATCACTAGATTAAAAATCAATTAGTCTATTATGATATTGTCCTTTAAATACATATGAAAGTCAAGAAAAACCATTCAAATGCTTATTTGTGATTTTATTTTCTTAAATGATCATCATGACATTGCTACATCAGTTTCCAACCATCCTATAACTGCCAAGAGATAAGATTAGATTTTATTGATTTGAACTGAATCTCTCATCGATTTTTGGTAATACTGGTTTTTCTTTTTAAAAATTCTTTCCAGGGGCTTGGGATATAGCTCAGTTGATAGAGTGCTTGCCTTGCAAGCACCAAGACCCTTGGGGTTCAATCCCCAGCACTGAAAGAAAAAAAAAAAAAAATCTTTCCAAGTAAAATATTATTATATCAAACCAAAATATTAGTAATGCATATTCAATTTTCTTATACAATTAAAAACCAAAATTCTGATAAAAAACACAAAACCTACCACTCTAATAAATTCAAACATTTCTATTATGGCAGAATTCATCAGATTGTAGCGGGATCCATTGTTGAGAAATGCTTTGACTACAGGTTCAAACAAAAAACTTTTCATTATGTAGCGGTTATAAAACTCATCTTTTAATCCAATAATCTTTCTCTTAAAACGAAGGGCACCTGAAACACAGAGGTATTATTGTTTAAGTTACATACCACACTTCCATATCTAAGACTTACCAAAACATACAACAAAACCTGTTTAACAAATATCAGTAATTCTTCGTGCACACTGATATGTTAGCACTTCCAGAAACGTGAACCTAAAGACAAGGATTTTTTTAAAGGTGTTATCAGAAAATGTATTCTAGAGTAGTGTATGTCATCATAGAACACAAGTCTTAGAAAGCCAGAAAAATTCTGGAAATAAACCTGTTACTAATGACCAAAATGTAATTTATGTCTGAAATAACAGCTAAGACAAATGATTTAACCTACCATACACTTATGATGAAAAATTTCTCAAGATATTCTTTTAAATAAAATTTTATGACAACAGAAGAACAATTGTTTTATTAGGGCAATCCACTGTATGATAATTTGATCTTCAATAACTTTGGACACTCTTTTATTATTTAGCATCAAGTTCATGGATTTACATTGGTTTAGTTGTGGATATGGTTGTAGAATGACTATAAACCCACAAAAATCTGCATGACCCAAAATTTGCCTTCCCATAGTTTAGAAATAAATTTAGAGGATGTTGTTTAAAATGTGGTCCTCTAGGCTTATTGCAGCGAGTATGCTTTTTAACTTTTTTTTTCCTAGTTTTCCTTTTTACAATTAATTAGGCTTTAACTTACAGATGAAAAGGTATATTTGCATCTTGAGGTATGGGGAGTTACTTAGTCACCATTCGTCAAGATCCAAATATACTCTAACAGCTAGACTTCAACAAAGCCCTCTTTACCTATGTGGAATTATCAGTAAGTTAATGCCCCAGTTATTGTAAACAGTTCAAAAAAGCATACTCACTTCATGCAGTCACATCGTCTTCGGTTGGCAAGATTAAATATTGTGTTTGTATTTTGATTTCTTTGGAGATCATGGAAGTGGCTCGTTAAATTGCCAATTTGTTATTAATCAAGTCCTTCATGAGCAGGTAGCCAGGCAACCATGCTGACACGGTTTCTGGGTGGGAAGGCAGAGGAGTAAAGCAGCTCAATTTTTCTTTCGTTGGCAGAAAAGAGGTCCACAAGTGAATGCCCAATTAGGTACAGTTGATTATAAACTGCCTTAACAATTCAACTTAAGAGTGTATCTTTCTAAAGAAACACTCTGGGCAGGGAGTTTCAAGTAGTTTATAGAATAACTGCATTTTATTTTTTAAACTACTAAATATTTTTAAAACATAAGCATGGTGAAAACATTTTTCAACAATAAGAGGCATCTTTATGTGTGATAAATCAAACTTAACAAGGGTTTATTTTCCAAAACAGGGATTTCAGTTTTGTTCTGTTTTTTTTTTTTTTTTTTTTTTTCCCTAAATGTTAACCAACAAGGGGGAACTTTATGAGATAGTTCCACTTTTGATAATAAAAATTAATACTTAGAGCTCATGCTAATTGGCCAAATTTTAAGCTTTTAGTAATGAAGGCAAGAGCTATTATTATCCTAAGTATTGATACTCCAACCTCACAGGCTTTATGGAGACTTGTGTCCTACCAAAACACACACTCGCTGACTCCTCTGGTCTGCCCGCAGGTCCTACGTGGATGAAAAGAAACTCCTCCCTTCCTGGAATTCACTAGGACCAGGGCATGCAGACACTCTTCAAACGCACTTCTACCCAGACACTGTAGGTATGGATATAAAGTGGGTCTGGTGGTCTTTTTGTTTTGGTCCTCATTTCCATTTGCCCTCACTTAAAGTAGTAACTGTCCAATCAAAGCCATCGCCCAAAGGAAACCTGTATTAAAAAATATCCAACCACTATGTTATTGAATACAAAGTTTCCTTTAAAATTTTATTAGTGAAAAGGCCAGACAGTGTTGCATGCCTGTAATCCCAGTGACTCAGGATGCTGAGGGAGGAGGATCCCAAGTTCAAAGCCAGCCTGGAAAATTTAGCAATATTCTGTTTCAAAGTAAAAAATTAAAAAGGGTTGGGAATATAGCTTAGTGGTAGAGCACCTCTGGATTCAATCCCTAGTATGGCTTCTAAAATAAAAAAAGACAGTTGGATGAGTTCTATGAAGTTAAGTCACTCAAAGGTATGAAGTTCAGGGGGTAGGCTGAGTTGGTTTAACGTAGATGGCATTTTAAATATCAAGTGCACTCACTCTGCTTCCACTCAAATCTCTAACCTTATTTAGCATGCCAGGAACCTCTTGTACTCAATCTGCTCAGTTTCAATCATCTCTTTTAAAAAAATTGTCTTTATCTTACACAAGGTGAGATTGCATGTTTGAGACTTTTTACCTCATATGTAACTGACAGTCTCTACAACAAAAAGCTTTTAAAAATGTCATCCTTTATACAGGTTTTCATATTTTAAACAGAAACAACAAAAAAGTTAGACAACATAAAGTATGAGCTTCAGGACTACAATGTAAGATCAAAAAGTCTTGAAAAGGCCAAGGAAATAGACCAACGGAGCCAGTATCTAGCCTGGAAAGACCTGAATTTAGAACGAATTGCTAGTCTCATTTATGTACTTGCTTAGTTGATTTAAATATGACACAGCATACTAAGTGAGAAGCAACAGATAAAAAGTTCCTGAAGTCCCTAAGCTGTGAACATTAAACTGCTTATCATGTATTAAACTTAGATATGTGTAAACTTAAGTTATTTATAAAATTCTCCCTTAAAAAATACTGTACCTAATGTTTATTTCAATGTACATTTTTCTCAGAAGCAATTATTTTACATTTACCCAAATTTATATTCAGCTCTTAAGAAATCTTTGGTAAAAATACCATAAACCCAGTCCTTTCAAAGGGATGGTCTAAGAACTGGTGTCTTCCCTAAGAATAAATTCATATTCTCAACCCTGGGAAGAGGTCCATTGAGAAGTCATTGAGAAAAGGTTAGGTTTAATGATGACCTGACTCAGTTTATCAAATATCAACAGCAACAAAGATGAGATTTTGTTACATGGTTTCCAACAATATAAACTTTCATTTACTTGTAATGACCCTCTCCATAGTTCAACAGAGTATGAGAAGTCTCTTTTACAAAAATGCAAGATGGAACTTGAAAAAGGCCTTTCAGCTGCATGTGCTGCCACTCTCCAGGGGACTTGCATGTCCTGTCTATGGCAACAATACAACACACTTCCACATTTAACAACTGATAACTATGTATTCAACCAAGAATGTCACACTCTCACAGCCAAGAGAAACACAAGTCACCTCCTTTGTGAAATTCTTCTGATCTCTTTCACTAATTTCAAATAAACTGTTGGCACTTATTTCCAATTATTATTCAGGCTCTCCAAAGGCACCTCAATATAGTGCATTGACAGCTTAGTCCAGTACTTAAATTATCGTCATTTTCTTTGTACCATGTGTGTATATATATATATATATAGTATTTAATAAAATCTAAGATGCCACTGATTGCAAAAAACTTGTATTTTTTCCCTAAAGCTTAGGAAGCAGAACAACCAATTATAATCGTCAAGCCATGGAATTTTAAGACTCACCTTGATTTCACAGACAACTGTGTAAAAACATACATTTTAGAATCAATGAAATATAGCTATAGGTGTTTAATATATTTGTTGAAATACAACTACTTAAACTTACTCATTTATTCAGTTTTTCCACTCTGTCCCATCTGTTCAAACTCACTTTCCCACACCTGAATAAAACCCTCTATCTGTTGGCACAAAGAACAATTCAGAGTTATGAGTCTCTCTAACCTTGGCGCTCTTACTTTTTCTATTAACAAGTGTATCAGGAAAACAAAGGAAAATAAGTCTGATTTCATATGTGCTAAGCTCATAGATATAAGCAATTGTAAGGCAGAACAGAAATGTCTTTATTTTTGCTGTACATAAAAAGTCTAAATTAAGCCAGCATGGAGGCACAGCTATAATCATTGTCGTGTGAGGTGGAGGCAGGAGAATTTGGAGTTCGAAGCCAGTTTCAGAAACTGAGCGAGGCCCTAACCAGCTCAGTGAGACCCTGTCTCTAGAAAACATATACAAAAAGGCTGAGGTTGTGGCTCAGTGGTTAAGCACCCACCCCTCTTACAAAAACAAAAACAGAAAAAAGAAAGAAAAAGAAAGAAAAAGAAAAAAAGAAAGTCTAAGTTAATGCCACTGATATTCATTACTTCTGGCTGAAAAAGACACTAAAATAATATTAAAGATACTGGACATTTAGCAGAAAGTAATTGAACTAAACAGTCACAACCTGGACAAAGAAAATATGCTCTGACCATGTGTATTTTCAGTACATGCAGACTAATGTGAAAAATTTAAGTCCATAAAAATGACAACCGTCACCCTGATAGAATTCTTAAGAACCTTTTAAATGTTACCTTATATATACAAACCACTCCAACTCACCTTTAAAAACCAAAAGGCAAAAGCTAGTTACCAGCAGGTATCTCTTACAGAGCTTCCAGGATCCCCCTAAACTTGGTCTGCCTATTTCTATAAGGACAGCTTAAATATGGAAACTCATTACATAAGAAATATGGCTGCTTCATGACAAGAACACTCTGGATCAACCTATTTCCAATTCAGAAATGTTTTACTACAACAAACTAGGATCAAATTACATAAGAAGAATGATCTTGTTAAAAGATTCTTTGTTGTCTAGGACAGGGGGTGTAGCTCTGTGTAGAACCCTTAGCTCCAGCAGGGAAAGGCACACTATCTGTTACATTGAAACTGTCTGCAAATGGTTTTATGAAGGTCACATGGTACATATTTCAGGCATTGTGGGCCGCATATGGCCTCTGTGGCATATTTCTTTTTCTTAAACTACTCTTTAGAAGAAACATCAAAGTCATTTTTTAATTCGCAAGTTATACAAAAACAGGCCATGGGCTAGATTTGGCCAAAAGCTGTAGTTTATTACTTGGGCTCTAAAATACCTAAGTAAAATGATCAAAAGGACTGTTTTAATAACAAAATGGTATAATTTTAATGTAATGGGTACATATACTCTAACCCATTTGCCGTGTATGAATGAGAAAGAAGAGAATCACCTGCTCAATGTGGCAAAACTATACAATTAGTGTAAAGAGATAGTCTAGAGCTTAGGTTCCTGACCTATAGTCAACAAGCTTTTCTTCTCAGGCAGTAAGATCCAAAGATATCAACAACATTGTAATATGCAAAGATAATACGTAAATCTATGAGAAGCAACACTTACATAATGCCAGGAAAGCATGTTTGGAGGCCATAAGCACTAGCACTCTGCGGAGGATGTCTTTGTTGATGATGTAGTTCTTTATGTGGTAGGTATGGTGCTCCACACAAAACGTTAACAATTCCAACACAAGTGCCAACAACTGTGCAGTTTGAAAATCATCTAAAATAAAAAAATACAACTTTATCTACACACATACCTCAAAGGCGTATATATAGCATAGGAGGTTCTGCTGGATACCATCTCATCTTTGGAGTAATCATTCTTTCTTGCTCCCAAGATTTCAGTGTGCTCTGTGCTTCCTTTACTATATACAGTGAGTCCACACTGACTTGTAATTATTAGCTCATCTTTATTACTCATCAAGTGGAAAGCCTCTGAGAACATTTTACTCAGTTTTCATTCCTCTCATTTAGCCCCATAGACATCAGCAAAGTGCCTTCAACATAAGGTTTTAGTAAATGCTGGATGAATTGAGGATATGAGTTTGGAAAGAAGTTTTACCCAATATGAATAAAATAGGAAAAACCAATATTCTCATTTCAAAGACCTGAAGCTAGGGTCATACAAAAAAAACAAATTTTACATGTATTTTTCCCTAAGTTATGTTTTAAGTTAAATATAACACTCAGATTTCAATGAAAAGATGTTAGTTTTAGAGCTTCTCAGTGAAGACCTTGAGATTACTTTTATACACACACACGTAAGCTAAAGCCCTAAGAAATAAAATGTAAAGGAACAAATTATTCATAGTTATTTCCTTCTTTATATTTCACCTGTGCTGATGCAAATTAAATAGAAATATCATTTCATGAAGGAATTTTAAAATTCTGAAAGCAAATCTCATTTTTTTTGTATTCTTCTGTTGTATTTTTATAGCACTTTTAAAACAAATTTCTTGAACATCTCTTTTGAAAATATATCTTTAGACCTCTCTGTTAACCTAAGGGTTTGAACTTTTTTTTTTTTTTTTTTTGGTACTAAGGATTGAACTCAGGGGCACTCCACCACTGAGCCACATCCCCAGCCCTATTTTGTATTTTATTTTAGAGACAGGGTCTCACTGAGTTGCTTAGAGCCTCGCTGAGTTGCTGAGGCTGGCTTTGAACTCGCGATCCTCCTGCCTCAGCCTCCCAAGTGCTGGGATTACAGGCCTGCGCCATTGCGCCCGGCCTAAGGGTTTGAACTTTAAAGACTGTTACTTAACACTAACTTTGAGCTGCAGAATTCAAGAACAAAGAACTTAACTACCAACATGCATTATCTTACCTTTACTAGGCTTGTCTTCTGTTGTATTTGCTAGTAAGGGAGCAGTGAGAACATGCATACAGTGCTTGTAGAAGAAACCCAGAAATTCAGTCTTTTCTGTTTTCTAAGGAATCAAAAACACTTTCATGAACTTTAACTGCACTGGTTCCTACCAGCAATAAACAACATGCTAGCTATGAAAACGAGGACAAATGCCCATGGCTTACATTGGCAGTGGCTAGCATGTTCTCTGGGTCAACTAAAGTTCGAAGCAGGCCCATAAGTTGGACTGCTCCTCCGAGTTCAGGATCTGTATCACAAATCATATGTTCTATAATGAGGTTGATGAGTAAAATATCCTGATGAGAAAAATACACATAAAGGTCACTTATTACAAGAGAGAATGGGAAAAGCACATACTAAGACACTACAGCATCAGTGAGTTCTAGCTATCATGCTAATGCAAACAAAATGCAGCCACTGTCTCACTTCTTTACCAGGATATACAGCAGTGTTTCCCCAAAGTGTAATGAAGAAACATTGAATGTAATGAAAAGAAAGTTTGTCTTTTTCTATTATCTTTAAGTAAATCTGATTAAAGCAAAACAAAGTTTAGTTTGGTGTCAGCAGATCTGTATGCCTCTCTAATAACCACCTTCTGTGGCAAGTTCATGGGCTTTACATTCATAAGTTTAACAATGAAAGTATTTAGCTAGAACTGACAATGCCATTCTACTTTTACGACGTTTATTTTAATACAGATTCCTTCTATTTTTGGTAAATGATATCTCTTTTCCATTTATGAAAATTTTTAAAGTTTCCTTTTAAAAATAAATTTAAGAAAATAGGTGGCACCCAAATGCCTGAAATTGAGGGAAATGAAATTAGAGTAATAACTGCACACAAAACAAGTGGATTATACAGATTCCAAATGTCAAAGAAAGTAAGACTGCTGGCTTTCCAGAGGCCCACTTATGACTTGTATTCTTGGCCATGGAGTAAATAAAATCAAGAGGCATTCAGTGAGGAAATTCCCTACTTCTGCTCATATATGCAATAGCAGGGTGAACAAGGATAGAGAAATACAGACAATATATGGAAAGATCATTGAGTGAAAATCAAATGGGCATGGTGGCCCACATCTGTAATCCCAGCTACTTGGGTAGCTGATGCAGAAGGACCAACAAGGTTTGAGGCTAGCATGAAAAACTTAGTGAGACCCCTCTCCAAAAAATAAAGGGCCGGGGGCCTAGATAAGTGGTAAAGTACTCCTGGTTTCAATCCCCAGTCCTGAAGACAAGGAAAAAGAAAACCAAGAGGTGTGGTGCATGGAAGTGAAGTATTACAGTGCATATTCAACTGGTAGGTTACATGGTCAACAAGAATAGCCCCCATTTTTAATTATACAGACATACTTGTTCTCAGGACTATTTCATAAAAGAAAAATGAGACTTAACATTCAATAGTTCAAACTGGTACTTTTCTGTACCCACCCTGGTACAATTTCAAAATAAATCTTAAAAATATAGATGTTACTAGGCATTCCACTTCATTTTCACACTATATCACATTAAGTAGGATCTTTCCAAACAGTAACAAGGGCTATCTTCTCATATTGTAAGAAACACAACAGGCTAGAACTATGCAGATATTTTTTAAAGGGGATATCGTCTTCCTTCCTCCCTCAAAAAGGAAAGGAGGGCAGACCAGCTTAGTCTATTCGTTTTTTTCTGGTTCTGAGGACTGAACCCAAGGTGCTTTGCCAGAGCTACATCTCCAGTCCCTTTTATTTTTATTATTTCACTAAGCTGCTTAGGATCTTGCTAAGTTGCTGAGGCTGACATTGAAGTTAGGATTCTCCTGCCTCAGTCTCCCAAGTTGTTGGGATTACAGGCGTGCGCCACCACACCCAGCTAGTCTATTCTTAAGTAAAAAGCTATCTACAAATTTTTATGGAGTAAGGAGGAAAAATCACAATCACTGTCATCTGAAATCAAGACAAGCACACACATTTACAGCTCCCAGATACACGATGAACCACAAAATCTGTAAGTGCCCTTCAAATTACCAGAATATATTCTCTCAGCTATTTTAAAATTGATGGTATCTACTGTAATTTCTCACAAATCCTAGTCTGTGTGTGTGTCTGTGAACAAGACACAGCTGCTTGTTTCATTAGACAGTTAAAAAAAAAAATAGTTCTCTAAATACTTTTCTAGGGACTGTGTTTCATCTGTTCTTTCTTAATGACTCCAAGAATCTACCCCTAACAGTCAATGTTTCCTAGTGGAGTTACTTATAATTCTTCCAATAGAAGTTAACCTCAGAATTAAAAAGAAAACTCAATATCAAAAAATTTTAAAGAAATTTAAACTAACAAACAATGGCTGAAAGACAATAAATTTATAAAACTACGATAGGAGCTAACTTAGGGAAAGAATAAAACCATCTGATATTACAACTATACTTCCCCCAAAGGGCAATAATCTAACTCTTAAAAATGAGTAATAAACACAGCTATAGCCTCCTATGTATAAATACTTATTATTAGCGCAAATAATATTTACCTTGCTGGTTATTTTTTGCTCTGTTAACTTCTTACTTACATCATCATTCTGTTGTGCCTCCTGCATGACAAACTCTCGTACCATGGATGGATTATATTCAACCAAGTATGAGAATATATCAGTAGCAGCACTTCGCACCTGTGTATCATCCATGCCCTACAGAGAAAAAACTTACTCTACTAAAATTATAAAAACATGAAACTTATCATTATGTAAATGTCTAAAACCTAACAAAACAAATTATAACAAAACACTGCAATATAAAAAAAAAAGGTCGAATTCTGCTGCATGTAAGACCTCTTGTTCTACAGATAAAATCATACCTAAAACCACCCACTCGGGCTGGGGATATAGCTCAGTTGGTAAAGTGCCTGCCTTGCAAGCACAAGGCCCTGGGTTCAATCCCCGCACCACAAAAAAAAAAAAAAAAAAACAAAACAAAAAAAAACCACCCACTCATGTTGGCCTATTTCAACATTTCATCTAATGGGCAGCAAAGTTAAGAAATTATTACTAAAACTATGGAAAATTCCTTTACTTGAGTTTTCTTTTAATACAGTGGAAGAATTTCAATACTAGAATTTTATTGCTTCTTTATGTAACACACAGCTAATATTAAATACTGGAAGATATATGTGTACATTTTTGTGTGTGTGTGTGCTCTCCCCCAGTACTGGGGATAGAACCCAGGGCCTCATGCATACTAGGTAGATACTCTATCACTAAGCTATATCTCCAGGCTCTAACACTGGCTATATTAAAATAATTGTATAATGCATAATATGACTTTTGTGGTTTAAAAAAATAATGATCATTTAAAATGAGGAGAAACAAACTTACAAGGATGACTTCTAAAGCTGGTAATATGCCCATGTTTGACAAAGTCTTGAAAAAAGCATCTCTGTTTTGAGGTTGTAGCGTTTGAGAAAACGCACAGAATTCTTTTAAAAAGTTAACCTGAAATCAGGACAAAGGGTAAATGAATACAAAAATGGTTTGTTGCTCTATTTTATGCCTTTCTTAATATCTAATTTCTTACCAATTCCTGTCTTTTTTCCTCATCTGTTGCTTCATCTGTTAGTTGTGCAAACAAATCTGTCAGAAATTTTTCGTCCTCCTGTGAAATAAGAGAAAAATTTAATTATATTAGAGATAATAAGAGTACACAAAAATTTCAGTATGCTATAAGATATATGCAAGATACATATTTTAATAACTGTATAAGCAATACTGTCCTTCAAAAGAAAGGAAGAAAAACCAAATTGTTAGAGAGATGAATTGGAGGTTCTTTCAGATTATTCTTATATTTTAACAAGGCTCTTTTTCCTAAATCTATTTAAGGGCCAGAGAATGTCCACTTTAGGTTTTGTGGACATTCTCTCCCATCCCCCCACTAAGGACTAAATCCAGGGGTACCCTACCACTGAGTTACATCCTCAGCACCCCCCACCAACTTTTAAAATTTTGAGGCAGGGCCTCACTAAGCAACCCAGGCTGCTCCGTCTCCTAAGTTCTTAGGATCCTGCTGTAGGACAGAAACAGTCAGACAGCATGGAATGAATGAGAACACCTGTGTTCCAGTAAAACTCTATTTACAAAACACAAAAGCAAGGCCATAGTCTGCCAGCCCCTCATTTATATAGGCTCTTACTAATTGACATTAGAAGTTAAGGTTCCACAACCTCTCAAATGAGGATGAAGATAAAAGCTTTCTTGAGGTTTTACAGATACAGAAAGTGATTCAATATTTAAAAAGCTAAATTCAGGGCTTTTAAACAAACATCCACTACTCAAAGATATGCAATACATACACACAATAATTTAATATATGTTAAATTACTTTAGAAAAGGACTCAAAGGCCAGGCGTGGTGGTGCATGCCTGTAATCCCAGCAGCTTGGGAGGCTGAGGCAGGAGGATTGCAGGTTCAAAGTCAGCCTTAGCAACTGAGCGAGGCCCTAAGCAACTCAGTGAGAGTCTATCTCTAAATAAAATACAAAATAGAACTGGGGATGTGGCTCAGCAGTGGAGTGCCCCTGGGTTCAATCCCTAGTACCAACCTAAAAAAAAAAAAAAAAAAAAAAAAAAAAAAAAAAGAACAGAACTCAAAGGATACCCACACAGGGTATTTATCAAGGTAACTAAGTTGGAGAAGTATAGAACTTGTAAAGAACTTCAGATGCTATCTTATGTCCTTATTTTATAACTGCAACAAAGATTACCCAAACTCAATCAATTAATAGGTTGTAGAGCCTCCCTGGTCAACTGTCAAATTTTCCTCTGCACCATTTTTCATCAAGATTTTGAAAAATATTTTAATCCTAATATAACCCAATAACACTCAAGCCCTACATATGCCAAAGTCTAAACACACACACACACGCACGCACCCAACTTCCTGCTATGTTATAAGCTTCATATTCATACTGTAGGTACTCAGGAAATATTCTTTTTTTTTTGGAACTGGGAATTGAACTCAGGGGCAGCTGGCCACTGAGCCACATCCCCAGCCCTGTTTTTGTATTTCATTTAGAGGCAGGGTCTCACTGAATTGCTTAGAGCCTCGCTAAGTTGCTGAGGCTGGCTGGCTTTGAACTCACAATCCTCCTGCCTCAGCCTCCCAAGTGCTGGGATTACAGGCATGCGCCACCGTGCCTGGCACAGGAAATATTCTTATAACACTACACTAGTTAGTCATTCCTACTTTTACTTTTTCTAAAAAAATACAAACAGGCCATACCTCATTACATGGTTTTATCAGACCATGTTTAAAATGGCATCCAATTTAAAAATACATCCCAGAGTATAAGAATGACTAACTGTACGACAGTGGAAGTAGTCAATTACAACATGAGGTGTGGTGTGTGCACACAAAAGGGTGGCAGGTACCTGCTTTAAATTGTACCTCAAACATGCTCTTGTGCCAGGCGCAGAGGTGTGTGCCTATAATCCCTGTGGCTTAGGAGGCTGAGGCAGAAGAATTGCAAGTTCAAAGCCAGCCTCAGCAACTTGGTAAGGCCCTAAGCAACTTAGCGAGATTGTGTCTCAAAAAAAAAAAAAAAAAAAAGGCTCAGGATGTGGCTAGGTACTCCTGGGTTCAATCCCTGGTATCAATTTAAAAAAGAAAAGACAAGAAAAGCTCTTGCCTTTGGCTAAGGGTGTAGTTCAGTGGCACAGTGCTTGCCCAGCATGCACTGGGCCCTGTGTTTGAAAATAAGGGCCTACCATCAAGAAAAACAGATCAGTAACATTGGCAGCCAGCATTTTAGAGAGGATACTGCATACTGTAGGGAAGCAAAGACTTAACAACTTGAAATTATTTGCACTTAATGATTAAAACTGGTATTTTACCCATATGAAGACCAAGAAAACAGAAAAGTGACAGATCCCTGTAGAACAAAAATTATCATACAGAGCCAAAAAGATGAACAGAACTCAAGATTATTTGCAGAAATCAGGAGTCAAAATTGGACTAGAGAATGTGATTCTGTTAGCTAGCAAAAACTAGCTCCTCATCAAAGAACAAATGGAAAATGGAAACTGGTACAGAACCCTACCTCCATTATCAACTACAATACTCTCGCAGAGGATTACTACTACTACACTTAACAGACTGTACTGCCCACATTATTTGTTTACATATCTGTCTGAAATGAATGGAAAACATGTTAAATTGGTCAATATGAAATGGAATTATTTCTAGTTCTAGGAAAACAGTTGTAGCTTGAGCACCCCTAATCTAAAAATCTGAAATTCAAAACTTTTTGATGCTGACATGTCAAGAAGTTTTAGACTTTGGAGCATTTCAGATTTTTAATTTTTAGATTAGGAATGATCAACTGGCCTCAGCCTCCAGAGTAGCTGGGATGACTGGCATGTGCCAGTAAGGTCAGCTCCCCTGTAATTTCTTCAAACTAGGTCCCCCACACATTTTTTTGATGCAGGGGAGGGGGGATAGAGGTATGCAAACTTATAGCCTCAGGCATGCTAAATAATCTACCACTGAGCTAAACCCCTAGACCCAAGCTCGACTACTTTACCACTTACCTTCCCTACCCAGACAACCAACTCTGATCTTAAGAGTATTAATATTTATCAAAATCTCATGCAATATCATCAAAATACTTACCTTTAGATTTTTCGTGTGTGTGTGTGTCGTGCTGGGGATTGAACCCAGGGCCTTGTGCTTGCAAGGCAAGCAAGCACTCTATCAACTGAGCTATATCTCCAGCCCTACCTTTAGATTTTAACAAAATCAAACTCAATTTAAGGCTTTAAAAGGAGTGAATTAACTTTTGCTCAAGGCAACGAGCTGTTTAAATGGTATTAATCAAGCAGGTACCTTTAAGTAGGAAAATGATCTAACTTACCTGTAACATACCAACAATTTCTACCTTATTGAAAAAGATAAAGGAGTGAAGTGTTGATAACATGTTTTCTTCAAAGACCGAAGGGGTAGGGAGAACCATATCCTGTATATACTGAACTCTGTATGTCTGATGAATTTTTTGTTTCAGCTCAGGATCTGATATGGGAATCACTTCTTTAAATTTGGCTGTTTTTGTTAGAAATTCCCTGTGTTTACGTGGTTGTGATAAAGCAGGATCATATTCTAAACATCCAATGACGTCCATTATACATTCCTCAGAGAACATAACCTCAAAAAGAGCAGTTCGATTCAAGAGGAAGATGCCTTTGATAATTTCATACAAGTGGTGCAGTCCTTCAATATTTTCCAAATCCTCACACACATGAAAAAGCTCTAAGAGCTTCTTAATATAACCCTCATTTTCCAGTGCTAGTGCAAGTTTCTCACGGCGGAGGGGGGAAGGTAAAGATGATGCCACAAGTTCTGCAATTTCCTCGAGGCGACTTAATTCACAAGATGGCAATTCTAAACCTGGTGATGACATATCATCAAATCGTTCCTCTTCAGATTCATCTACAAGGTCCTGAGTGATGTCCACTGAAGGGTCCTTTCCTTGAACCTATGAAGAAGAATTTGTGTAGCTGAGAAAACATAAACCAGCAAACCTAAACAATATCCTTCAACAAATACCGAGACATTGTAAGAAAACCATAAAAATAATTTTCAAGTTTTAGAATCTTATTTCAAATTTGACACAACTGCCTGCTTTTTCTAAGGTGCTATTATGGTTTGGATATAAGGCATCCTCCTAAGCTATCAATGCAGAAATATTCAGAGGTGAAATGATTAGATTATGAGAGCGGTGACATGATCAGTCCATCCTAGGTTGAATGGTTTAACTGGGTGGTAGCTGTGGATACATGGGCCATGGCTAGAAGAGGTGGCTCACTGGGTGTGGGGGGTTTCCCTGAAAGGAAACCATCTCTCTCTCCTTCCCCCGATTCCCATCCCTTCTTTGATTCCTGGATACCATGAGGGGAGCAGATTCCCTCTACTACCTGCTTCCCCCATGACGTGCTGCCTCACTTTGGGCCCAACCATGGGCTGAGACCTTTGTGTTTGGGTTACCGCAATGAAAACACTAACTGAAACACATTTCTCCAAAGTTTATTAAAGTTTATTCGAAGTTCAGAGATAAAATGAACTTTCTCTTAAAGTACAAGATCTGCAGACAAGAGTAACTTTCTAGGATAGGCTAACCCAACTAAGACTGTCCAAGAATCCCTTGTAGACCCACAACATAGAGGCCCAATGCCAAAACACCTATTCATGATCTCATTTATAGTATACTTTCTAAAAGACCAGGGAGAGGTCTCAGAAACATTCCTAGGACTGGGCTACAGATAGCTAACATCAGGCTTTTCAATACTGTAAATATCAAATATCATACAGAGCGCTGTGATCATAGTAAAAATATAACTAAGCAACAAGGAAAACAATGTCCATTGATCCTAGGAAAGGGTCAGAGAGTGTAAACAAACTGGCTTTGGAACAAAGTGCGTCAATAATTCCTACAAATGCTAGATGGTAGCCCAAAGACATGAGTAGGAAAAGGTGAGTAGGATACAAGTACACCTACACAGAAATGAAGCCACCCAACCTGAAGTACCAGAGTTTCCCTCAAGAACATCTACTGAAAGTTAAGGAACCAAACCGTGAAAAGTTCTCCATTCTACACCTTCAAATCTGTGCCTTTCCCAATCCCAGAATCCCAACTTTAAGTTACTATAAAAGTTTTAATTATAAAACAGATAAAAAGTAGGCCTTATATGAATAGCCAAGAAGTTTAAATTGCTCAGCATGGTTAAGAGATAACTGTTGATGGATACCAGAAGGGAGGAAGGCCTGAAGTATTTGTCTTGAAACAAATGCAAGGTGACATGGTTTGGACTTCAACTTCATGGACAGCACCAAGGAAAGGAGGCCAGACACATTCATGGTTTATACCTGGCAGTTTCAAGTTGGTTCTAGATTTGTTAATTACATAAGTTCTCATTATAGTTTTAGATTTCAGTACCAAAGCTACGGACTTACCCATAGAAAAATGTTCATTCATTTGTTTTGGGGTGTATTGGGGATTGAACCCAGGGGCACCTTGCTGCTAAACTACACCTCCAGCCCTTGACCAGGCTGGCCTTGAACTTGCAATCCTTCTGCCTCGGCCACTCCACTTGCTGGGAGCGCAGGCTTACACCACTGTACCCAGATGATAGATTTTGATTAACAAACCAAACTAAAAGGGACAAGAATAATGAGAAAGACTTTTTGAGTTTAAACCTAGTAACTGCTAACTAGGAGAGTAAATGAAAATCGGGAGATTTTTAGCTATTTTGGTATATAAAAAAGGAGTAATGAATAGGGTCAAGAAATAAAGAAACATAGGGAAAATATAATGATTTCCCTGGAATGAGCCAGGATCCAGAAAATGATTAATAAATACAGACAGATTAAAAAAAAAAAAAAGTGACTTAGAACTGGTAACAATGGCACACACCTGTGATCTCAGTGACTCGGCCAACTGAGGCAGGAGGATCATAAGTTCAAGGCCACAAAATAAAAAATAAAAAAGGTCGGGGGCATAGCTCAGAGGCAGAGAGTCCCTGGGTTCAATCTCTAGGACCAAAATGAAACAAAAAACCAAGGGTAATTGAGAAATGACACTTTGAACATAAACTATATATAAAAGAGGGGAAGACCAGAAAAGAGCAACATAAAGCACCCCAGTAGTTCTTAGGTAAGGTTACTATAGAAAAAGAACTCAAGTATTTACTTGTTCCCCCAAGGAAAAAATGGAGACTGTACCTCAAAACAAAAACAAAAGACTGGGGCTAGGGCTGTGGCTCAGTAGTAAGGCACTTGCCTATAGCATGTGTGAGGCAATGGGTTCGATTCTCAACACATATAAATAAATAAATAAATAAATAAAGGTCCTTATTGACAAATAAGGAAAAACAAAACAAAACAAGAAAAGGTAAAGATCAAACAATATTAAGAGAGAGTCAGGCATGACCATTACAGAATGAGCCCAGGTTTGATTTAAACATTGGCTCACTAGAAAAAAATCCCCAGTACCACCACAGGGGGAAAAAAAAAAAAAAAAAAAGGAAAAGGAAAAAAGAAAGAAGGCATTTGGATATAAATGTGACTCCTTCACATTCTAGAGAGGGAAAAGGACAGCATGAATAAGCAGGATAATAATCTATTTTTTAAAAACACAGCTGAGTTCAATGCGCAGAAGAAATTCTACAAGTTAAGAACTATGCCTCAAGGGCACTGTAATTTCTATTAAAGCTATGGTTCTCAAACTTCAAGGTGCACCAGAATCACTAAAGAAGGGTTGACAAAACTAGCCAAATTCCATCCATTTGTCTGCAATTTATGGCTATGTATTTATTTTTAGTTGTTGATGGATCTTTATTTTGTTTATTTGCAGTGCTGAGAATCCAACCCAGAGTCTCACACATTCGAGGCAAGTGCCTCCATGGCTTTTTTTTGATACCAGAGATTGAACCCAGGGGCATAAACTACTAGTCCGTTTTCATTTTTTATTTTGAGAGAGGGTCTTGGCTAAGTTGCTTATAGTCTGTAAAGCTTAAAATATTTACTGCCTTGCCCTTTACAGACTGCCCTACATACAGGGCTTGTTAAGACATCATTATAGGACCCTAGCTTCTGATGCAATAGGTCTGGCCTGGAGGGTGCGGGGGTCACAGTTTCTAGGTCATTCTCCTGCTGCCATTGAGGACATTTTTGAGACTCAATTTTAAAAAATCTGAAGATTATTCTCCAGATGAAATAAATGTGGAGGTAGAGAAAACCTTTCTAGGAGGAAATGCGCAAATCAGTCTGTAACAAGAGCCAGTGGGTTGAGTCCTTGGAGCACATATGTGACATAAAACCAAAAAAAAAGGAAAGAAAGAAAAAAAGAAAAAAAGAAAGAAAAATGTGTCACGATCACACTTGTATTTTTTTAAAAAAGATCATTTCTGGTGGTGAAGTGAATTTTGGAAGATCAGTCAAGATCAAATTAATAGTCCAGGGAAGAAATGAGGGTAGCTTTATGGTGCAGAAAATGAAGACAAGTGAACAGATCCAAGGCTGATTACCAAGGAACAGAATGGTCAATGGGGCTGAAGGAAGAATGAGCAGGCCCCACAAGTATGTTTCCGAAACTACATTGCATTTACTGAGAGGAGGGGAACAGCTGGATAAAAAGATCTAGGTGAGAAGACTATGCTTGATTTTGGATTATCAAGTTGGAGGTGAACACTCAAAGGGTGTTCTCAAGAAGGCAGTAAGATATAAACCTTAAGTTCAGCTAAAGTCTGGTCAGGGTAGCATGGCATCAATATATTACACCTTCTTTTAAACCAAGTTTTTCACAGAGATTTAAAAGATCTATTTGAAATTTATTTAAACGTTGGTTGAAAACATTGGGAAAAAAAAACTTGTAAGAGAGCATACTGATTTTCTATTTTTAAAATTACCTGACATATTTTCTCCCAAATTTCATCACATCCAGCTTTTTCTTGAAAGCTAAGGGCCAAGTCATAATTTTCTGCTTCAGACCACACAATCAGAGTGTCCTTTGGATTGGGGGGGAAAAAAAAGAGTCTGAATGATTAACACACATTATTACAAAGTATAAGGCAAATGAACAAAACAATAGGAATTCATAACATCACTCATATTTACTTTTTCCAACACTGGTAATTACCAATGCATTATCAATGTCTTTTTATGCTTCATTTTTACCAAATCTAAAAAACAATGTTACCTAAAGACAAAGTTTGACCAATATATGACTTTAAAATGAGTACATAACATTTATGTACTAGTAAAAACATACAAATAAAACATTACACCAATCTTGTTTTTGCACATTAAGTCACATTTTATGCTCTCACTAAAATGGCCAAAGAGTAAGTCTGTGCACACTAGAGGCATGTCAGAAGCCTGGGATTAATAAACAAAATAACTTCTTTTCCCTCAACAAATATTTTTTATCTGGGGCATGTGAGGTTCATGAAGGCCTTGAAATAACTGGCCTACATTTGTAATGTGTGAGTATTTACCTGAACAGTTATTTTTAAAATTTCACAAAAGTGCTAGGGTTCATGAAGCAGCGTACTTATAGAACCTACCACACCTTAGCTTCTATTCTTGGACAACTTTATTTTGAGACAGGGTTTTACTATGTGGTGTTGACATCTAGGCTTAAGCAATTCTACTGCCTCAGCACCCCAAGTAGCTGGAAGTGACTCCAGGCACATGCCACTACGACCAGTTGAGACTTTTTTAATAGAAAATATAATAAACAGTTAAAGAAGTTTAAGGTATAATCTCAGCAAGACACTGCATGTATAATACAGAGACCATCTTATATTCCCCATAGAGCAATAAGCATGGTATAAGAAAAAAATTAGTTTAAGATATTCTTTCAAACTTTTTAGTAGTAAATAAATATATTAGCAATCACTTTTTTTTTTTTTTTAGCATGTTAAGCAGGCTTTATTTAAAAGTAGTAATACAAACTTCTCCCGAGTGGGAGAAAGGGGGCCATGGCTGGTGTTCTGGAATCCCCCCCAATCACCATTTTTTAAAAGGGTCATTTCATGCAGAGGTTTATGAATCGTCTCATTTAAGAAACAATAAATAGCACTGAGGAACAGCATTTTAAAATAAAGAAACCTGAGAAGATATGTAATAGCTATCTTCAAGCTCTGGAGGGACTGTCAATAAGCATTTTTTTCAAGCTGGTCCAAAGAGAAGAATGTGAGTCTGAGACGTATTTGAGTGCAATATGAAGAAAAATATTAAATCTGGCAGGTGCTGTGACACACGCCTGTAATCCTAGCAACTTGAGAGGCTGAGGCAGGAGGATCACAAGTTCAAGGCCAGCCTGGACACTTAGCAAACAAAATAAAAAGGACTGGGGCAAAGACTAGCAGTAAAGTGCCCCTGAGTTCAAACCCCAGTATCAAAAAAAATTCATCAATGTAGGACAATTGCCTGGAGAGGAATTTTCAGTTAGGGTGCTCTGTGCACGTCTAGAAATAACCCAGTGACTCCCACTCATTTGTACGATCAATGCTAATCATTACTATAAAGAATCTGCAGTTAATCTGTAATCCTGGCAGCCTAAATAATTGACAAGGTTATTTGTTCAGCATATATTTATTGAGCACTTATGTACAAGGCTCCATGTAAGACAAAGTTAAAATTGTTACTTTCCTTAAAAAATAGTATGGGTTGAAAATACTAAGAGGTTTAAGAGGCAAAGAGGCCAAGGTATAAATTCTAATACTCCCACATACTTAGTGGGTGATGTGACTTCAATTTCCTCATTTTAAAACTAAAGTAACACATAACTGTTATGAAAATTCGTGGTAAAATTAGGTGTCATTTCTTGGTGGTGGGAATAATGTTGGGAAGAAACAATTATTTGGGAGATGGGGACACAACTTGCCCAAAGCAGATGGCTCCCAAAATTTTAATTAATATTTATACATATCAGTTCAATAAATTAGAATAAGGTTAAAGCCAGTATCATAATAGTATTAAGACAGATTTAGTATAACTGCATACAACTACTTTGTTATAACATACTCAGGATCATTTAGAGACTGATGCTTAAAATCAGGGTGGACACAGATACATGTAGTTATGTTCATAATTACCCACTTGACAAATTTAGTAGGTTTTAACAACTTAGAAATAGTTCTGAGCTGGACAAGGTGGCACAGCCTATAATCCCAGCAGCAATTCAGGAGGCTAAGGTCCTGTCTCAAAATAAAAAATAAAAAAGGCTCAGGTTGTGGCTCAGTGGTTAGGCACTCCAGGGTTTAATACCAAAAAATAAAAATTAAAAAAATTTAGTTCTCCTTGAAGAGCTGAATGTTCATTTTATTTACCAAACCACCTACAGGCTGAGTGAGACACTCCGCAGGAGGTTTTATCTTTCCTACTTTGTAAATGTACTTTTAAACTGATAAAACCCTCAAAATCCAGGAATTTAATTATGGAACATTGAAGTCCAATATTCCAGCCTTCAGCTATTTCAATCAAACCTAAAAATTTTAAGAATAGTAAAGGCAACAAAATGTTAATAGATCATCAAACTGTCAAGAAAATGTTTTCTATTATACCTATGTTTGCTGAGGAAATAAATCACCACTCAAATTTAGAAGTTAATTATCAGTTTTTCTATCTACTATTTTGATGTCGAGCAAGTAACAATTTTTAGGCCTATCTAACGGACAAAAGAAAACTAACTTCCTTTTAGTAGTTTTTTTTTTTTTTTTTTTTTTTTTTGGGTGGGATGTGTGTATATGTTAACCAGGGATTGAACTCAGGGTCACTTAATCACGGAGTCACATCCCCAGCCCTATTTTTGTATTTTATGTAGAGACAGGGTCTCACTGAGTTGCTTATTAGCACCTCACTTTTGCTGAGGTAGGCTTTGAACTCAAGATCCTCCTGCTTTAGCCTCCCAAGCCACTGGGATTACAGGCGTGTGCCACTGCACCCAGCCCCACTTCTAGTAGTATTTTAATGGTTAATGATGAAGCAAAACATTTTACTTATGAACAGGCTGTTAATATTCCTTCTTGTAAAGTAATTATTATTATTACTAATACTGGGGATTTAACCCAGGGGCGCTTTACCACTGAGATCATCCCCAGTGCTTTTTACTTTGAGTCAGAAATCTTACTAAATTGCTAAGGATCTAGCTAATTGCTGAGGCTAGCCTCCAATCTGAGTTCCTCTTTGTCTCAGCCTACCAAGTTGTTAAGAGGATTACAGCAGACGCCTCCATGCCCCAGCTTAAAGTAATTATGTTCTCTCTGCACCTTCAAGGCAGCAAAAGAACAGCTTGATTTCACTAGTTTTGTAAAAGCATCCGGTGTATTTTAAGTGTATATGCAGAATAAACATCATTTGAGGACAATGCTAGTAAGTAATAAGTGAAATATTTACTTTCAGACATTGCTTGCACTTCAGAAGTGCATGAAGGTATACTCAATAGAAGTTACTGTCAAAAACTGCATCAGCACTCTAACGCCCTCCTGAGGCTATCTACACAGTGTTGCTCTATAGGGAGACACTCGTGTCCACCTGTGCTAGTATCTACAACGTAAGACGGAATATTCACCATTTAGTTGTTAGTAGCTGGTTTGTCAAATCAGTGGTCACTTTTTTCTTCAGGTAAAAACAAAGAAATTATAACTTTAATTTTTACTTTAGAGAATCAGGACTTGGTTGCTAGAGTATCAGGAAAATGAACTCATCCTAAGACAAGTTTTTAAAAACAAATTTTAAAATTATGTGTGGCCGGGGGTGTAAGCTCAGTGGTAGAGCATGTGCTTTAGCCTACAGAGGTCCTGGGTTCAATCTCCAGCATTGAAAAAAAAATTGCTTTAAACACTATAGAAATTGGCAGAAATTTTATAATTAGACTGGCAAAATGTGCTGTAATCTGCTGAATTACTTATTGTAAGAAAACAGATGGGAAATTTTTATTTAATCACCAAACTGAGGATAATATACAAGATAAAACACAACATCTTCAAATTTTTACCTGTTGTTTCTGGTATGCAGTATTAGGATTTATTTTGGACTCTAAAAGCAGAGAACCTATGAAAAAGAAAAACAAAACAAAACAAAACAAAGACATTCCATTATGTTATTGCAAAACAGCAAAATTATATTCCCTTATATACATATTTCTTTTTTGAACAGATGCAATTTACACACAACTTCAGTTAAAGAAAAAAATTTAAAGCAATGTAAGTGTAAACATAATAATTGTAACTTAAGAAATGTATTTTATACATGCTTAGTTTGTTTTTTTGTTTTGCAGTGCTGGGGATCGAGTCCAGGGCCTTGTTCATGGCAGGCAGGTGTTCCACCACTGAACTACACTCCCAGCTCCTATTTGCTTACTTTTAACAAGACAGATATGACAATCTGAAGAGCAAACTGGATGGTAATAAAATCTAACAATTTATAGGCAGCAGAAGGTAGAGAAAACTGCACAAAGCCAAATGATCTAGGCTTCTTTTTTTTCTTCTTTTTTTTGGTACTGGGGATTGAACCCAGGGGCACTCCACCACTGAGCCACATCCCCAGCCCTATTTTGTATTTTATTTAGAGACAGGGTCTCACTGAGTTGCTTAGGGCCTCGCTAAGTTGCTGAGGCTGGCTTTGAACTCGCGGTCCTCCTGCCTCAGCCTCCCACGTGCTGGGATTACAGGCGTGCGCCACCACGCCCGGCACTAGGCTTATTTTTATATAATAAATTTTCTAAATTATTATTCTAACAATTGTACATATGGGGTAGTGTAATGATTCCATATATGCATATAATGTACGTGATTGAATCAGAAAGTTAGCATTTCTATTGCCAACATTAAATTTTTGATTAGTAATAATTGTACATATTTATGGATTACAGTGTGATATTACAATGTGTGTACACAATGTTTACTGATGAAATCAAGGTAATTAACATTTCCATCTCCTTATCATTGGCTTTATGTTTTGAGTCTTTGAGCTCTTTTCAGTTAGTCTTGGTGTAAAGTCTTTGATATACTGTGTGATTGGAGAAATACTTTAAAATATGCAAATAAAGACTGTAACAGCATCTGATCCATGACCCCAGACTAAGAAAGAAATAAGAATTTGCAAAATTTGGTAACATAAAGCAGGAGCCACTACCCAAGTGCATACCCAAATTATATATCACCTTTACAAATTCTGTTTCTGTCATTTAAAAAAAATTATTATTGAGGGGGGTACGAGGATTGAACTCAGGGTCATGATACCACTGAGCCACATCCCCAGACCTCTTATGTATTTTATGTAGAGACAGGGTCTCACTGAGTTGCTTAGCACCTTGCTTTTGCTGAGACTGGCTTTGAACTCTCGATCCTCCTGCCTCAGCCTCCTGAGCCACTGGGATTACAAGTGTACACCACCATACCCAGCTCATTTTTTATTCTTTCTTTCTTTCCTCTTTTCTTGCAGGGGACACAGGGTCTCGCTATGTTGCCCAGCCTGGTCTGGAACTCACAGGCTCAAATAAGCCTCCTGCCTCAGCCTCCCAAATAGCTGGGATTACAGGCATGTGCCACCATATCTGACTAATATTAGTATTTCTTTTCTTTTTAATGGTACTGGGCATCAAACCCAAGGATGCTCCACCACTGGGGTCTATCCCCAGCCCCTTTTTTTAGTTTTTATTTTGAGATAGGGTCTGGCTAAGTTGCTGAGACTGGCCTGGAACTTGCAATACTCCTGTCTCGGCCCTCCATGTAGCTGGGATTACAGATGCGCACCACTGAAACTGGCTCAATATTTCTTTTTCTTAATAAAGGAACTACCAAACACAAAACAACAAAACAGATAGAACAA
>JAJEJO010004886.1:101702-113046 GCA_020662805.1 Glaucomys volans | reverse complement strand
CCATTTTCAAATAATCAATTTAATGTCTCATAGTAAGCTAATTCACACATTTCTGTTTTTACCCTGGCAGTGGAAGGCTCACAGTATCTAGAAAATAACCACTGCTTTCTGAGAAAGAGCAAATTTTCAGACTTGAAGTATACCTACCTTCTCACGAACCAGTTCTAGCTGGGACACACAACCTAAAGACAAGTTCTGGCCCAAAATGCTTAAGCAGCAGCAGTTTTCTCTGCAGCTGTCTCTCATATAGTGCTTTTGTTTCTTCTCATATTACATTAAACAGCTGCTTTACTCACTTAAATAGTGGCTAGATAATTGAGAAGAGTCAGTCAGCTGCCTTAACATTTACACACTTACCTTGCCTTTAGGCTAAAACTAATTTATTAATTTTATGATGCTGCCTAGTATTAGTGAACTACTATTCACTATTTGTTCAGAACAGGGCTGTTAGAGACTGAACAATAAAATACTAGCATTTACCAAACTGTGATGACTCAATTTATGGGTGTCCTGTGCACATAAACAGCTTCCCACTCTCCACAATTCCTCGCACCGAGTCTGACACAGGTGACCTGATTAACTCTAAATCTGTTCTAAGTAATTTTTCCCCGCTGGTAAACCCAAAGTTCCCCTTACTTAGGCTCTTTGTTCTTCTGCTCCCGCCCCACAACTATGGGCTTACAAAAGTTCAGACAAGAATTTCCACATTTTAGGGAAAACTTTTAATCTTCCCTTTTCCAAATTTTGCCAGATTTCGATTGAAACAGAATTTCGATTGCTTTTACAATTCTCTTTACATATAATAATCAGGTTTTTAGCTTTGCGATTATTAACAACTGTGCTATGATACATTCATAACATGAAAAATCAGCAGGTAAATTAACAGAATGTGTAGAGGGTGAGGGTATAACTCAGTGGTAAATAAAACACATGCTTATTAGCCTGTTATAGGCCATTGGTTCAATCCCCAGCACCACACACACACAAAACTAAAAGCCTTCCACTACCTTTGTGAAGTATTGTTTGAATTATTAAAGCAAAAACCATGTTGTACTGTTATCCATTATAATCAATCATAGTGTGTAATCAAGTGTGTAACCCCAGCTACCTGGTAGGCTGAGGGAGAAGGATGTCCAAGTTCAATACCACACGGGAAACTTAGCAAGACCCTATCTCAAAAAAATATTTAATTACACTTCAAACATAACTTTCTTTTTTCTTTTCTTTTTTTTTGGTACTGGGGATTGAACCCAGGGGCACTCAACCACTGAGCCATATCCCCAGCCCTATTTTGTATTTTATTTAGAGACAGGGTCTCACTGAGTTGCTTAGGGCCTCGCTAAGTTGCTGAGGCTGGCTTTGAACTCTCGATCCTCCTGCCTCAGCCTCCAAGTGCTGGGATTACAGGTGTGTGCCACCATGCCCGACTATAACTTTTTTAAGAAACATATTCCAGTAAAACTTCACATCCTCGAAAAGAATCCATGTTTAGAAAACCACATAAGTAAAAATTCAGTGCATAAAAGAACTAGGTTATTTTTTTAAATTTTATTTTAGAAGACAGAAGAGGCTTAATGGCACAGAACCAAGCTGTGAGTAAATGCCTCTTTAGAAGTATAAAGACTACACAAAATTACACTTACCCAAAAGAAAAATTTGGACACCCTCTGATAAATGATGATAAACTGTACATCATTATAATTTAAAACTTAATTGTTTTTGCTGCAAACAATGCCATCAAGTGAAAAGCCAATGGCAGAGAATGGGAAAAAAATATTTGGAAATCATATATCTGATAAAGCAGTCACACCCAGAATACATATGAATTCTTCTAATTCAATAATAAAGACAACACAATTAAAAAGTGGGCAATGCGCTTGATAGATATTTCTCCAAAAAAGATAAAGCATATGAAAAGATGTTCAATAGCACAGGCATTAGGAAAATACAAATCAAAACCACAAACAAGGTACCATTTCATCCTCACTAGGACTCTATAATGGAAGACAGACAATAACAAGTATTGACAACAATGTAAAGAAATTAGAACTCTCACACTTGTTGGAAGACAAAATGAGGCAATTAGGTAGCTCCCCAGAAAGTTACAGGTAGAACACGTGTTCAGAGTGCTAGACCAGGAGGACCATGACCCTTGAGTTCAATCCTTAGCATTCCTTCCCCCACCAAAAAGTTTATCCACTCCTAATTATACACCCAAGAACACTACCACACACAAAAAGTACAATGTATATAGCAGGATTTTTCATAATAGTAAATAATGGAAGCAATCCAAATATCATCAACTGAAAATAAATGGAAAAATAAAATGTGGTATGTCCACCCAATGAAATAGTACTCAGCTACTAATTCTGACACACCTCAAATGAACCTTGAAAACATGCTAACTGAAAGCCAGTCACAAAAGATCACATATTTTATGAATGTGTTTATATGAAATGTCCAGAACATGTAAATTCATACAGATAGAGATTAGTGGTTGTTTAGGGCTAAAGGGAAATGAAAATGGATAGTGATTGCTAATGGGAACATTTCTTCTAGAGATAAAATGCTCTAAAATTAGATTATGGTGCCACACAAAAACAACAAAAAAGGCCATAAACTTTGAATGTTTAAATTATTAAGTACAAAAAGACTTTTAAAAACTACAGAAGCAGGCTTCTAGAATGCTGGTTATGTTCTGTTGCTTCACATGTGTGCTGGTTATTTTGTGTACATTCATCATGTTGAACACATAATTTGCCAACCTTTTTGATGTATTGTACTTTTAA
The DNA here is from genome assembly GCA_020662805.1 of Glaucomys volans. Lineage (NCBI taxonomy): Eukaryota > Metazoa > Chordata > Mammalia > Rodentia > Sciuridae > Glaucomys > Glaucomys volans. The sequence continues at coordinate 110,257 of JAJEJO010004886.1, read as the reverse complement.
AACTTTTAAGGTTTAAGACAAGAGGTCAACAACACATGGCACAGAGGGGTGCAGTTATCACCTCAAGCTGTGCTTTCACGAAATGTATGCATGGGCAGAGCACCACGGCTTCTCTGCACTTCCAAGGTTTACAGCCACCATGAATGACCTCTTGTATTCCAGCCAGAAGATGCGAGGGTCCTGTCCAGGGATGGAATGACCTTGGCAAGGACAAGTGGGAATTGGAGCGTTAACATGTGTGACCTAGTGGCAGGGGTGGTGCCAAAATTCACCCAGAAGAGAACCAAGACCTCTGAGATAAAGCTAACTTAAAAAATGACTCTAGAGCCTCACTACCTGTATGAAAATGATGTCAGCATTCCTCAAAAGTTCATTTTACACCAAGAACCCTACAAAAGTGGAAATTTTCCAAAGTCTTATCAAACGAGAACTACCAAACTTCAGATAAAAAGATACTTTGTTACAACACTAAGTAGATTTTCCTACAAAGGGAAAAGATGTCTAATGTGTCACAATATTGCTGACAACTCTAACAAAGTTACAGATGAATGTTGAAACAATTACAACTAAAGAAAAACATGATGCTACTGAAGTTCCTTGTTTTTACTGTAGAAGATAGGTACCCTGACATGGGAGAAGGGAGTCCTAAATCCCATGGTTCTGCTTGATGAGCAACCTTTAACAAAAGGTAAACAAATTGTGGCAGAGCTGGGTGCTGTGGAACATGATAATAATCTCTCAGCCACTTGGGGACTTGGGAGGGCGAGGCAGGAGGATCTCAAGTTTGAGACCAGCTTAGGCAACTTAGTGAGACTGTATCTCAGAATAAAAAGAAGGAAAAAGAAAAAAAAAGAAAAGAAATTGCGGCAGAACCTGAAGTTTCAGTCAAGGAAGGATAAGAATTTGACAAACTCCAACACGGCATCCCTGTGTTCATATTTTCAGCTGGTACCAGTGATGTACCAGAGGAAGTTATCAGTCAAGCAGGAATTTACCATCCAAATGTCAAAGTGGTATCCAACTTCATAGACTTTGATGAAAATGAGGTACTCAAAGGATTAACAGAAATAATCTAAGCATTTAACAAACATAGTGGTACCTTGAAGAATATAGAATATTTTAGTCAATTAGGTGATAGCAACATAAGTTCTGGGAGACTTCCAAGGAGATTTAAGAATGGTAGATGGGCCAGGCGTGGTGGCGCGCGCCTGTAATCCAAGCGACTTGGGAGGCTGAGTCAGGAGGATCGCGAGTTCAAAGCCAGCCTCAGCAACTTAGCGAGGCCCTAAGCAACTCAGTGAGACCCTGTCTCTAAATAAAATACAAAATAGGGCTGGGGGTGTGGCTCAGTGGCCGAGTGTCTCTGAGTTCAATCCCTGGTTCAAAAAAAAAAAAAAAAAAAAGAATGGTAGATGGAAGAGTCAATGTTGAACACCTAAACACTGGATTTGTACATAAGAGTGGATGTAAAGCTTATAGAAAAGTACAGACTTTTACGATATTTAGTAAAAGATGCATCATTAGAGGTGGCTAAGTCTCCTTTACAAAAGATCCTATAAAAAAGCTTTCTTCAAGAGGACCTCTCCCATGAGTGCAACTGATACAATAATTGCTCATCTATTCATTTTGCTGAAAAGACTCTTATTTGTAATATATCCTTTATAATTTATATATTCAGACATGGTGAATCCACCAATAGGAACCTTCTTTTTCTACACTTCTCAACACATTTATATATGAATGACAGATTTAAAAAACTTAAGTTCAAACTAGAAAAATAATCCCTCATTTTTCCAACATGACCTTTGGAGTTTAAAGTTGTCATGCAGCTTTTAAAGAGTCTTTTTATACTGTGGGAAAGTTTGTAGAAGGTTAAAAAGCTTTATTAAATAGTGAAATAACATACACGATTTTAACAACTGCTACATTTACAATTTGGGTGAATTACATTGACGGTATCATTATGTCCTAAAACTATGTTAAGTTTGGTTATTTTTTTCTGGGTAAAAATCAGTATTTACCAGAAAGGACTGGCACTTTGTATTTAAAAGACACCCAAAGACCTGTCACTGCTCTCATTACAAAATGTTGTAATCTGAAGCACTAGTAATAAATCTGAAAGGAAAAGAGATAAAAGAAAAACACACCTGACTTCACAGCTACTAAAAACAAAATCCCAGCAAGGAGATGACACTGCCAGGTACCTAATCCCCATTAGAATTATTTTAAGTACCAGGACCTTTTTCATTTTCTTCAAAAAACTTTCTCAGTAGTGACACAGGGTCCATATAATTAGAAAAGAAAATATTTCAAGCTAAAAGTGTCAAGTGTTCCCTCCCAAAGTCCTGGCTAACACAGAGCATACTAGAAGCTTCTGGTGGTTTTAATTATTTTCTGGACAATTCAGGATGTTAGAGGAAAGTACCTCTCCTGAAATCCATTTCAGCCATCTCTCATAGCTTTGGGCTAAGATATCATTTCATGAAGTCCAGTTTTGGTCTCCAATACCTGCTCTAAGAGATAAGGAAGTGGAAGCAAAGAAAACAGTCTTTCAATTTGGGAGCTAAGTCAGCTAATAAGACACATTACTGGTTTTATTCGGAGTTCAACGAGTAGGTATTCCTTCTGCCATCTACTAGTCCCTATTGGGTTAAGTTATGAACATCTCTCTAATCAATTGAAAAAGTGTTACTATGTATTAATCCTTCCTCCCTTAAGTTTATTTTTTCTATCAATTATTCCAGCTACAATACTAGGAACAGTAATTCTATCCCAGTAGTATGGATATGGAAGGGAATATAGAGTTCAATTTTAGGTCAGAGGTATATTTGCAACACCAACAGGGAAAATCAGCAGTATGACCCTTAGCAGAAAACAGAAGGTTCTCACCAAGAGTAACAAATGCATGCTTCTGATAAGCAGTATGCCCAATGTAACTTAATAACTGAAACATACATTCAAGACCTGCCCCTCTCCTCACCCAACTGATTTGAGAAACAAATCTATTATCTCCAAGGAAGTTCATGCCCTTATCTACCAAAAGATACCCCTCTCTCTCTCTCTCTCTCTCTTTCCCCCTCCCTCCCCACACACACCTCCAACCCTCACTCCCCCTACATATCTAAGAGGCAGAAAGATTCCTCTATAGAAACTCCCATACTGATAGGCCCGGTGGTGCACATCTACAATGTTGGTGACTCAGGAGGCTGAGACAGGAGAATTAGAAGTTTGAGGCCAGTCTTGGGAACTTAGTGGGTCCCTGTTTCAAAATTTAGAGGGTAAGAGAAAGGCAGGGGTGGGGCTGGGAATGTAGCTCAGTGGTAGAACATCCCTGGATTCAATCTCCAGCACTATGAAAACCAACACACAAACTCCAATATCAAGACTGGGGAAAACTTTCTCCACTCAGATTAGGAAGAAAACAGAGATAAAGCAAACTCAAGAAAATGATCAAGTGGGTGTCCTTAATTCGCATTATTTCCATGACTGAAAATTAGCACAATCTTTAGCTATTTTCTTTACCTACCAAACACTCTTTGGTCCAACATGTCTTCTAGGCAATTACCCTACACCTTCAAATAGGCACCAAAGAAGATGAGTAAAAATTTCATTAGCACTGGTTGTAATGGCAAAAAAAACCACATTCTCCATACCATGAGTTCTCAAAGTATGATCTGGAGACACTAGGACGGGTCTGGAAAGTCAAAACTATTTTCATAACGGTACTAAAAGGTTATCTGCCTTTTTCACTCAATTCTCTCACAATCCCTACAGAATAGACGAAATGCAGAAGCAAATGAGAATATTGTTATTTAAAAAATTCAACCACATGTCAAAGAGATTTGTTAAAAAAAAATTGTCCTCATTAAATTGTTTTAGAAAGTTATTTTTCTTTAAAAATTCTATTTTTAAAATGTAATATAAAAGAAAACTATGTTTAAGTGAATTAAAGTTTCCAACAAAGTCTCAGGTTTAATTTCTAAATGGTTGCTATTGATAGCTACAAAATATATGTCTAGGGATCCTGAATTTAAAACTACAAATGCATCCTGAGGGGAAAAGTGAGAAACACTATCAACGGGGTACGACGTAAGTTAAATACATATGTGGAGTATTATGCTACCTCCCCCCATCTTTTTTGTGGGGTACTGGGGATTGAACCCAGAGCTTTCACATGGATAGGCAGGTGCTCTACCACTGAACTATATCTCCAGTCTTTTTAACATTTTTTTTTTTTAAGTCAGGTTGTCAAAAAATTGCCCACACTGCTCTTGAACTTGTGATCCTCCTGCCTCAGTCACCTAAGTAGCTAGGAGTAAAGGTGTGCACCACTGAACCCAGCGTATGCTTCTTTTTAATGAGACAAATCTATATATTTTGACTTAAATGCCCAAAATATACTGATAAAGTAAGTCTAAATACTCAGAATGTTACTAAGACAACTGCAAGTAGGAGGTGTACTATACTGTTAGCAAGAAAAAGTGATGCTAAAATAGTACAACTATGAGTATCAATAATGACATTCTCTCACCTCCCACCCCCCCAACCCGATTATATATCATCATCCACTTATCAGGGAAAGCATTCAGTCTTGTTTTTTGGGACTGCCTTATTTCACTTAGCATGATATTCTCCAATTCCATTCATTTATCTGCAAATGCCATAATATTATTATTCTTTATGGCTGAATAATATTCCACCATGTATATATACCACAGTTTCTTTATCCATTCACCTGCTGAAGGGCATCTAGGTTGGTTCCACAGTCTAGCTATTACGAATTGAGCTGCTATAAACATTGATGTGGCTGCGTTATGGTAGTATGCTAATTTTAAATCCTCTGGGTATAAACTGAGGAGTGGGATAACTGGGTCAAAAGGTGGGTTCATTCCAAGTTTTTTGAGGAATCTCCACACTGCTTTCCAGAGTGGCTGCACCAATTTGCAACTCCACCAGCAATGTAAAAGAAATGAGAGGAAGGAGGGGGCAGGGGTATGAACAATGGTGGAATGAGACAATCATCATTACCCTATGTATATGTATGATTACATAAATGATATGAATCTACATCGTGCACAATCATAGAAATGAAAAGTTGTACCCCATTTGTGTACAATGAATCAAAATGCAGTCTGTAAAATTTTTTTTTAAAAATTAAGCCATTAAAAATATCCCCTCCCTGTTTCATAACATCTTGGTTCTCCTATAAAATGAAATGTGAGGGCTTTTCCTGTAACCTGTTGCCAAGCTCCAGTAAAATAAAACACTTCTGTGGATTGGTAGCTGGCAGTGCAGTGAGGTATAATTTACAAAAGTCTCAGAGTATTCAAAACCAGTGGCTACAGCAAACTATTTTACAATGGAAAGACTTTACATTAAAAAAAAAAAAAAATCTAGCTGGGTGTGGTGGTGCACACCTATAATCCCTGCTACTCAGGAGACTGAAGACAGGAGGATCACAAGTTCAAGGGCAGCCTCAGCAAATTAGTGAGGCCCTAAGCTACTTAGACTCTGGAAGGGGAGGGAAGAAAAGGGGAGGGGAGGGAAGACAGACAGACAGACAGACAGACAGGGGACATAGCTCAGTGGTAAATCCCTGGGTTCAATCTCAAAAATAAAATAAATAAATAAATTCAAAAAATCCGAATTTCTGTCGGGGGGTAGAAAAATAGACCACTAAAGTAAACTATTCAAAGAATCAATATGACAAGATTTATGGTTAGTAAAATTGATACCCACCTCACTGAAAATTTATACTTAAGCACCTACCTCACTATCCAGTAATAACCAGCCCTCAATATTTGGGAGTTTCAGCACTTTATACTATCACTAAACTGCTGTACAGCAGGAAAATGAGCGCTGATAATGGCGATCCAGAAACACATTACAAGTGAAAGGTAATCAACATAGGTTCATTATATTGTTTAGAAAAAGAATATATTTAGTAAACATTCCATGAAAATTGTTGATGTTTAAAATTTTCCAGTATGCAGTTTTATTTAGCTGGAAAACTCATCTGTACAGATCTCATATCCTTTCACCAGAAAAATGAGTTAGTATAGAGAGTGCCTTTAACTTTTATGGTTCTCTCTTCAATATCAACGAACCACTCAATCCGATTCAGGCAGTCTGGAAGTATCTGGGATTGAAAAACTTTGGTTCTGGCATTAGTTTTAATTTGGATAAATACTGAAGGATTCCAATGAATAACTCCAACTGTCATTCCTAAGTAAGTAGTTCAACCTGTCAGAATATTGACCTCACCTATATATAAAGCAAAGGGCAAGGATTAGGTACTATGTTTCAATAGTGAGAAGAAAGCACCAAACATCAAAAATGAGTTAATGGGGGTGGCGGATAGCTCAGTAGCAGGATAGCTCAGTAGCAGAGTGCTTGCCTATCCTTTGCAGGACTCTGAATTCCATTCCCAACAATGCAAAATGAAACAAAAAATAAACAAACAAAAAAATAGCCTAAAAATATCATTTGGGTGGGAGACTAATGTGTGCTTTAAACCTATTTTGGTTCTGTTCCGTGTTACAAGCCCCCTTTTCTCATATTTTCTTTGGCTCGTAACTTACATAATGGCATTCAAAAACTGAAGAGGTTGGAGTCCATGCATATAACCCAGGGACTCAGGAGGCTGAAGCAGGAGGATCCCAATTTTGAGGCCAGTCTCAACCAACTTAGTGAGGCCCTGACTGAAAATAAAGCAAAAAGAGCTGGGGATGTAGCTCAGTAGCAGAGAGCCTCTGCACTAAGCTGCCACAACACAAACCCCATCTGCTACATTTCACAGATGGTGGCTTTTAAACTTTTGTTTTCACATGCAACAGATAAGTAAGGTTTTGGTTATTCTAGGACAAATTTTCAATAAAGCTGGTGTACATAAGGAAAAAATGTTTAAGTAATCATTAAGTGAAATACCTTCCCTGCTAGTGACACCAAGCTCTTCTTAGTAACTAAGTACACATTTAGAATGCATACTGTAGGCAAGATACTATACTATACTTACTCAGAAGAACAGCAATAAAAAATGCTGATGCTACCTGTTCATTTCTCTCACCATAGCAGCAAAACAAACAAAAACCAAAAACAAAAACAAAAAACAAAGACTTCTCCATCAAGTGTTTCGACCTCCTGCTCTAATTATAGTAGGGGAAGAGGCAGACCCACCTACAATCAAGAGAGAGTTCTATAACTTTCTATCAAGAGACAGCAGCACAGGTTTCTAGTTTTACCATTAGCAAGCATTTCTACTTTGACTATTCCCCCCATGTCTCACTTTTTTCTTGTCTCAAACAGTGAGAATTTAATCTGTTTAACTGTTGAGGCAAGTCAGGTCACAGATAAAATTATTTTTTAATTAAAATAGTTTACAAAACTTCAGGTAAAAATCAAATATGAAACACTCAAACAATCAAAGTGGGCATGCTGCCTGTAGTCACAGTTACTTGGAGACAGAGGTGGGAGGCTCACTTGGGCCCAGGCAACAAAGCAATGCTTTATCTCAAAACACAAAATAAATAAAAAAAGGACACTTTTCTTGATGTTAAGCAGGTAATTCAAAATAAAAAGCATGGATATGATTTTTTGACAAAAGATATCCTTAAGGGGCTGAGGGGTTGTAGCCCATTGTTAGAGTGCCTGCTTAGCATGTACTAGGCTGTAGGTTCAACCCCCAGCACCAAACAGAAAAACATCCTTCAGGTGGGCATGGTGATGCAGGTCTGAAATTCCAGCAACTCAGGAGGCTGAGGCAGGAGGATCATAAATTCAAGGTCAGCCTCAGCAACTCAAGAGAGACCTCTGCAATTTAGCAAGACCCAGTCTCAAAAAATGAAAAGGACTGGGATGTAGCTCAGTGTTTGTAAAGTGGCCCTGGATTCAATCCTCGTACCAACTCTCACCTCCCCCCCCAAAACCCTGCTAGGAATAAAACATTTATTTATTTATTTATTTATATGGTGGTTTAATCCCCAGATTAAACCCAGGGGCACTTTACCAATGAGCCGCATCCCCAACCCGTTGTTTGTTTTTATTTTGAGACAGGGCTCTGCTAAATTGCCCAGTCTGGCCTCAAACTTTTGAACCTCTTCCCTCAGCCTTCCAAATCCCTGTGACTATAGGCATGTGCCCCATGCCTTATACATTGTGTTTAAAGAAATAGACTGAAAACCTACAGAATTGTGGGAAAAATATGAATAAATTAGCATTTATGCAGTCAATCCCTTTGATCTTTATTTTGTAAAAGCAGAAGAAGAAAAAAAAAAACCCTTAAGATAAAATCAGTAGGGGCTGGGATTGTCACTCAGCAGTTGAGCACCTCTCTAGCATATGTGAGGCACTGGGTTCGATCCTCAGCACCACATATAAATAAATAAATAAATAAATAAATAAATAAATAAATAAAGGTATTGTGTCCATTTACAACTAAAAAAAAAAAAAAAAAAAAAAAAGATGCATAGTAAAGGGGGCCCTGTGGCAAATGCCTGTAATCCCAGTGGCTGGGGAGGCTGAAGCAGGAGGAACCGCAAGTTCAAACCAATCCTCAA
>JAJEJO010004886.1:90698-101602 GCA_020662805.1 Glaucomys volans | reverse complement strand
AAAAAAAAAAAAAAAAATTGTTCTAAATGCAATTAGTAGGCCCAGCCCAAGCATGGAAAAACTCAATAATTTTAAATTTCTATTGGATAAATGACTCATTTGTGAAAAATCAGAAATACTCCCATTTTGTTCGGCGCAATAAAAAATTCTTAGATATCCTCTAGTGGAGAACAGGGGAAGCACATGATAATGGGTGACCCAAACTAGCAGTTAACAGAGTTAACTTTCACATGTAGCTCAGAAATATTCAACTATAATATGTTCAGACTAAAAGTTATTTTCATTTTCTTTGAAATAAACCTTGAGGTCAAGAAAAAAACAATAAATGCTTTAAATTTACTACAGTTAATGAAACTGCCTTCCATCATAGGCTAGATTTCCCACTCAAATTCAGACCATCACCCCTAAACTGAAAGTTGACCTTGCCCCAATCCAGTTGTATTAAGTAAATTACTTGCCATCTCTGAGCCTCAGTTTTCCTATCTGCAAAATATGACTAATTATAGTACCTACATCAGAGAATTGTTTTAAGAATTGCTTATAAATTATGTAATTAAGTCAATACAAGCAAGTGATTAAAGAATCCCAGGCACATAGTGGGCACTGGATAAAATTTCACTATTATACCTGCTTGCAATTTTCCTGTTAGGAAAACAAAAGTTAATAATCAAGCTAAAGATTACTTCACAAGTATCTTGGAACTTTTCTAAATCCACAACTTAAATATACAAGGGTAGCTGGGTGCAGTGGCGCATGTCTGTAATCCCAGTGACTCAGGAGGATCATGTGTTGGAGGCCAGGCTTGGCAACTTTGTGAAACCCTGTCTTGGAAGGGGAAAAAACAAAAACAAAAACACACCAAAAAAAGGGCGGGGAGATAAAATGCTCTGGCATGGTGGCCTATGGGTGGAATTCCAGCAACTTGGGAGGCTGAGGCAGGAGAGCTGCAATTTGAGGCCAGCTTCAGCAACTCAGCGAGACCCTGTCTCAAAATAAAAAATAAGAAGGGCTGGGATGTAAATCAGTGGTAGAGTGCCCCTGGGTTCAATTCCCAGTAATGGGAGAAAAAAAAAAAAATACAAGGATAGATCAGTAATTTAGTTCAGCTTTCTTTTCCTACGAAATAAAAATTAAAGATACTTTGTGTTAGCCATTCAACCTGCTTTATTGCAGAACCCCCAACTTTCCAAATGGAAGATTACAAGTTGTTTTGTAAGTGGTAAAAACAAATGGGGAGGGACCCTACCAGTTCTTTATAATGCCCTATTAGGAGAAAACGGCATTACTATTATAATCCCCATAATAAGTAGTATGACATTATCTTAATGTTTATAAATACTTTTAAAGGCCTCCGTTTCAAGAATCAAATAAGACACATGATGTGAAGCTATATATACTGATTTTAATGTGAAATTTCAAAAAAATGATCTAAAATACACACACTTTCATCTCAAACACAGCTAACTGGGTGCTGGAGGTGTAGAGCAGTAGTACAGCCCCTGCCCACCATGCTCTAGGCCCTGGGCTCTACTCCCAGTATTCCCCACCACTCCAAAAAAGAAGCTAACCAAACCTAAAAGCCCACACTTTCAACTACATAAAAAGTTTTCCAACTATAAACAGATGGAGAGGCAGAGTAACTCCTGACATTCAAGTTGTACTCTAATGAGGCAAAAAATAATGCAGTCTCTGAAAAGTATACCCATTATATTAAAAATTTTAAACGCCCCTAAAAGGAAACAATTTTCCCAGTTTTTAAGCTATTTTAAATAACTCTATAAAAGATAACCTGTGAGCAATATACCCCAAATTACCATTCTCAAATATAATTGAATACCAATGATCCTAGGATCTTCAATAACAGAAGAGTCTAGTTTTCCATGGAATTAAGAGTTCTGGGTGAAGTCCAACAGAAGAAAGTTCTTGAAATAATTTGTAATTAATTCAGATACAGAACTGCAATTATAATAAACTGACATAATTAGCTACTATAAAATCATAGACTAAATTAACAAGATAGGTGGAGATGCGCGATAACTACTTTCTTATTTGGAATAAAAAAATCTGAAGTTACTTTTACCCAATTGTGAACACTTCCTTTTACATGAAATTCACAGAATGCCACTGAGGGAAGTGACCATCTCTATGGGGAGTTAAGTCTTAAAATGTGAAACCCTGTTATTTTCAAACTACTTGGTCTTTGGACCTTGAGGGTTGTTTCAAGGCACTAGGGCAGATTCAAAAGATTTTAAAAGTATCTGCCAACGTCTCCCCACCTGTTAACCAAACCAAATCATGAACACACATTCAAGCAACCAAAAAAGGTCGAAATTAAAATATTCCAAGGTTTGCAGGGACCTTAAAAAAAAAAAAAAAAAAAAAAAGAAAAAAAGAAAAAAAATTTCTGCATTCCAATGAGAAAGACAACCAACCAACGCTGTTGAACACAAACCTATCCTCACAAAGCAAACACCATTTTCTCGGCTAAGCGTGGAGTTGCCACGAATCAGTGTTGCCGCTCAGCAACAGAATCAGAAAGGTGCAGTGGAAATGTTAAAAAAGAAACGAAAGAAACACACAAACAGCGAAACGTTCTTAAAAGTGTGAGGCAGCTAAGAACTTTCTCAGCTCAAACCAAAGTTGCACGCCTGCTTTACAGATGGGTGAACTAAGGCTAATCGGACAGATCAGCGCCTTTCTCAAGGTCACTCTAGTGCAAAAAAAGAGTACGCTCGGCCTCCGATCCCAGGTCCCCGACCTCTCCACACTCCCGGCCGGTGCAACTCAAAAGTACTCGGCTCTCCTCGAACCCTCAAAGCCACCAGGCACCCGGAGAAAGCAAACATCTCGAGTGCGCTCGGCCGAGCTCCCGCAGGCCCGGGGCGCCCGCGGCCTGCCCTCCCCCAGCACACCGCCCCCCGGTTCTCGCGGGCCGAGCGCCACTGCGCCCGAGCACCAGGGAGGTGGCCCGCGCCGTGGGGGTGGCGAGGACCCCGCCGCGAGAGGCTGCACTCACCGTCGCTCTCGGCCCTGACAAGCAGGGACATGCCCTTCAGTCGCTCCACGTAGCCGGACGACACATGCCCGGTGCCCCGGTCGTCCCACTGCCGGTCCTCGTTGAGCGTGTAAACCTTCACCCGCCGCCGGGTGTCGGTCATCGTGCCGCCCGGGGGCCGGGGCGGGAGCCCGGCCACAGTCGCCCAGAAACCGGGTCCGGGAGAGGCGGGCGCCCGCAAGCGGAGGACTCCGGGGCCTCACTGCTGCCGGTGACCGCCGCGGGGCCGCGCCGCCGCCCGCATGGCCAGCACCCGGGTCCGAGCTCTGGGCCGCCGCCTTCTCTCGCCTCCGGCTCCGCGGCGCTATTGTCCAGGCCGGGCCGCACGGCAACCCCGAGAGGGGCACGCGGCGCTGCGGAGCCTCCGGGCCCGCCGCGGTAGGAACGTGGGGCTCCGGTCACTGCCCTGCTCCCGCCTCCGCCATGATCTCCGCCGAGCCGCTTCCCGCGCCGCCACCGCCTCCTCAGGCCGCCGCCGCCGCCATTTTTTCCTTCCTTGTATCTGGCCTTGCCTCCGCGCCCAGTGGCTCCGCTCCGCTCCCCGTTTCAAATGTCCGAAGCCGACGGGCGCCTGCTCTTGCTGCAACTGCTAACACCGCCCGAGAGACTCCGAAGGCCCCCGGCCGCCGCAGCGCCCCTGGCTGCTGGAAGTCGCTTCCCCGTCTCCACTGCCACCGCCTCTTCCGTCTTCCTCACCGAGCCAAAGCCGCCGCCATCTTGGCTCGCCCCTCAAAAGCGGCGCGCGGGGCCACCCAGGCAGCAGCTGCAGGGGCCGCCAGTCGGCCCCACCATTTAAAGAGACAGGAGCGAGGCCAGCAGCCTCGCTGTGGCGGAGGCCTCGGACGGAGGCGGAAGGCGGGCGCGGAATTGCCGAGGTGGCGGGAGCGCCGGGAGCGGAGGAGGCGGGACGCTGGTCGCGCCGGTGACGGTCCGGGACTCCCTCGCGTTTCCCTGCACGCACCGTCGTGTGTGCGCGGGGCGGCGTGTGCGTCCGTCGCGCCCTGTGTTCGTCATCAGACCCGCTCCGGGGTTCGGAAGGGGCGTGGAAATCTGCCTCCGGCCTCGGCGCACCGGCCGGCGTTCGGGCTGGGAGGCGGCTCGCCGCCGCTGCCTCTGCCTGGCGGGCGTGGGTAGCTTGGGCCTGGGGCCTCCGTGCGCGGTGTGCACGCCTCGGACAATGTTCTCCGGCCGCCGTGGGGCGGGGTCGGCACTCGGGACCTGCCTGGAGCGCAGGGTCCCGAGCCGCGAGCCGTCTCCTTTAGGATGAAAGCGACAAGCTTCCGGGATGAGTCACAGACTTGTGCAGCGAGGTTCGCGCAGGGCCGGGGCGACGCCGTGCAGCACGCACGGGCGTGGGGACCCTAGAGACTTGTGACGGCTTTCGTTCTCTGGACCTGGGACAGAGCCGCGAGGGCCAGTTCCAACACCTGAGTGCCGTGCAGCTGCTGCCTGCGTGGCTCTGTCCGTCATTAGAACTGAGGTTTCCTAGCCCTCCTGTGCAGAAAGCCCTTGAAGGGCTTAATTGCGTACCATACAATCTGAGTAAGTAATGCTCAGCCTTGGGACCTTCATCCCCGACAACTGCACTTGTAAACAAAAAATTGGAAAATTACGACAACAAAAGTGATTTTTTTTTTTTTTTCCTGGAAGGCAAACGCAATCATTTAGCTGGGTGTGGTGGAGTCCGGGGAAAGTCGCCCCCCAAATATGGCACTCTGGTATGCTGATTATTTTAGATTAAAAGGCCTTGGAGACCAGCAGATGCTGGAAGAGGTTACATTCTGATAGTCCCTCATCTGCCTGCATACTGTCCCCACAAACACCTTTTGCGCCACCCCCACCCCACTCTAAACTTAAAGATCTCGGGAAAGAAGACGGGAATGAAAGCACACCTCCACAGGCGTTGTCACAAGTTGTTAGTCTCTTTGGCTCATTCAAATTCCAAAGAAACCACTGGCAAACTAATTTCTGTCTCCTGGGTCCATTCTTCTCACCTAAAATCATTTATTATTCAAAACTGCCTACACTCTCCATTTCCCTGTCTTCGCAACAAGAGGGTATTCAAACCCCGACCATCTGGCCCATCTTCAAGTTTCATATTCTGTGTGAAATACAAAACATGCAAATATGGTTGCAGGTTAAATAGAAGTTATAGGAGGCCACTGTTTTGGACTAAGCTCATGGATTAAGACTCAAGAAATGGAACTGAAAATCAAACTGGAGTGGTGCTTTCAAAAGTTCCAAGCCACCAAGAGATAAGGAGACCAGGACAAGTGAGAGAGAACTGTCCCATACACGCCAGTTTGCATCCCATGATAATGAAGCTCCCTCTGCTTTAAATTCTTACACAAAAAGAAGTGACCTCAAGTAACCCAATGTTAACCAATCGTTAATTTTCTCTTGTTCTGGCTGGCTGTCCCTGCTTTATAAGGAAAGTTGGAAATGAGCAATTCAATATTTGGTCTTTGTTTCTGCTTTCTTTAACCTTTCTCTCTAAAACCTACTTCTTCTCAGTTCATGGAACATTTATTCTGTTTTTTGGGGTTTTTTTTAATATATTGTTTTAGTTGTAAGTGAACACAATACCTTTATTTTATTTTTATTGGTGCCGAGGATCAAATCCAGGGCCTCATGCATGCTTGGCAAGCACTCTACCACTGAACCACAACCCCAGCCCATTTATTCTGTTTTATAGAATTACGTGTTGCTTGATTGTAGAATGGAAAACCAATTAAGATATTTCAATTGTAATTTTGTCTTTTTACAATGTTAATAAACTTGCGATGGCTTTTCTCATGTTTGTCTATCGTCCGTTGGTTTTAGTGGACTCAGTTTCTGAACCTTAATCTCCAAATTAAACATGAAATAATTTGTAGGACAATTATATTTAGGGTAAAATTAAATGTAACAGTGGTCCACTTTATGCTTTGAATATAGCCCTTGCTACTCTGTCACTGCAAATTATTTTTAAAATGGACATGTTTCTTTCTGATTCCTCTCTCCCTATTCCTCCCTAATCTCTCCCCCTCCCTAATCACAGGGGAAACAGGATTACCTTTCTTTCCCATTTTAGGCAGATTTATCTATCCTTGAGCACACACACCTAACCCTAACGGTAGGAGCAAAGTCATCCAGACTTTGGGGATGGCACCAGAAGATCTCAGAAATGACCATCTCCCAAATTCACAAGTGAATTACAACTCCAACAGAATGCAGCCTTTGAATCACTTCTTTAAAAGTCCCCTGCTCCTGCTGATGGGCAGAATCACAGTCTCTGGGACAGAAGTCCCTTGTGTTTATCCTTTGCTAGCAAAGTGATAAAGTTTCTTTTTCCTTTTTTTCTCAAAACTGTTCTCATTATTGGATTGGCATTGGGGACGAGGACCAAGCTTTTGGCAACGTAAATGGCATGGATTACTTATTAAATAGGATAAGGTTAAAAGTTGTATGTTATATTATAAATAATATTAGGATTAGATTTAAATGAACTTCTTTTCCTTAGAATTGAACTCAGGGCCTCTGCATGTTAGGCAAGTGTTCTACCACTGAACTACACCCCCTAGCATTTAATTTTTTTTTTTTTGAAACAGGTTCCTGCTAAGTCCTTGAACTTGCAGTCCACCTGCTTCAGCCTCCTGAGTAGCTGGGATAATAGGTGGGCACCTCCATGCCCAACTTAAATGAATTTTAATTTATTTGGTACTGGGAATTGAGCACAGTGGGGTCTCTACCGCTGAGCTACATCCTCAGCCTTTATTTTTTATTTTGAGACATGGCCTCACTAAATTACTTAGGGCCTCCCTAGATTGGTGAGGCTGGCCTCAAATTGTGATCCTCCTGCCTCAACTTTCCAAGTCACTGTGATTACAGGCGTGTGCCACCACACCCAGTATAAATGAATTTTTAAGCACAATCTTAAAATAGCCTTGCATCAGAGTTCCACCAGAGAAACGATTAGTAGGATACATCTACATACACACACACCCTCAAAGAATTTGTTTATAGGATAGTGGGGTGTGATGAGGGAAATCTGAAATATATAGGGCAGGGTCACCAGAGGGCTTCAGACTCTTGGGGAAGAGCTAATGTGGTAGTTCACATCCATGGACAGAAATTGCCTCTTTCCCGGGGGCAGAGTTAAATTCCTCAGGTCTTTGACTGATTGGATGAGACCTGCCCAGATTATCAAGAATGATTTCCTTTACTTCAGATCAACTGATAGCAGTGCTACAAATACCCCGAGTTAGATTGACACTTAATTGAATAACTGGGTACTACATCCTCACCAAACTGATACCAGGATAAAAATCACAATAACAACTAACTTACTCTTTTATTTATTTATTTATTTTTTGGTACTAGGGATTGAACTCAGGGGCACTCGGTCACTGAGCCACATCCCCAGCCCTATTTTGTATTTTATTTAGAGACAGGGTCTCACTGAGTTGCTTAGGGCCTCCCTAAGTTGCTGAGGCTGGCTTTGAACTCGCGATCCTCCTGACTCAGCCTCCCAAGTCGCTTGGATTACGGGCGTGCACCACTGCGCCTGGCTACTTATTCTTAATCATATGCCAGGCATTAATGGTGATATAATGAAGGAAATTCCTAATGGAATTCAATGATGAGAGTTGCAAATTAATGGAAGCCGAGAGGCATTGACAGTGAGAAAGGATTGAAGAAATAAAGGAGATGTAAAGAAGGTCAAGGGGATACAATTTTAATTCAGAAGTTCTGTATACTTTCCTAGGCCTGTCACTCCCTAAGTCAGTCTCTCTCTCAGGCCCATCACTCCTCAATTCCTGGGAAATCTGTAAATCTTACCCATAAATTCACTCCCTGTGCACTGTTAATTAGTCCACCAATACATAGATGAAGCAAAGAGAGAGATGATGTTTGAGAAACCTATAATTTGAGGGGACTTTCCAGCATTACCTATTGATCAGACAGTGAGGACCATGTCAGCCCAGGGATCTCAGGAAGGACCAGACCAGCATCAACTGTTTTGAGATCACCAGACGCATGTCATTCCTCTGTGCCTTCTCATACCCTCCCCTCCCCAAGTTTCCTTTAAAACCTCGCTCTCTTGAGAAGGCCCACCTTCTCTCTTGAATGTGTACCTGAAAATAAACCTGTCTACGTCTCCGACTAGCATCATGTAATCTAAAGACCTCCCTGGTCCTGAGTAGAGATCCCTTTCTCTCTGAGAACTTCTCAGGACCCTCCTCCAGAGACCTCTCCTCTCCTGGGCCAATACTGCTCAAGGATGTGAGTGTTGGATAGTGACTCCAGCTCCTGCTTCTTAGTAGCTGTGTGACATTTGCAAGTTTCTTCACCTCTCTGTGCCTTAGTTTCCTCCTCTGGAAGACAGGAATAATAATTTGTAGGGCCATGTTAGGGATTGAGATAGTGATTCCTTCCATGTTGTAGTGTTTTTCCACTGCGCCTTTGTACTTTGACCAACGTGTTAGCACACACTTATAAAATACGTACCGAACCTTTCATTGGGTGGTATTTGTGTCTGCCCTCTAATACCTGCCGTGGTCCTCACTGCATTCATCAATTTGTGGTGGCATCTGTGCTAAACCAAAACCCTGGGAAGAACAGGGACAGGGCACTAAGTTGTGGGTTGTCCTGCTCCAGAATGTGCCTCCTACACAGGAGACCAAGGTATGTGACAGCGAAGATGAGGGTGGCTCTGCGTGAGGAGTGTGGGCCTCTGGGAGTGAGAAGAGCCGAGTTCTCCTTTTGGCCACTCAGCTGGTATTTTTTTTTTTTTTTTTGCGGTGCTGGAGATTAAACCCAGGGCCTTGTGCTTGACAGGCAAGCATCTACCAACTGAGCTATATCCCCAGCCTCCATGGGCCTGTATTTTTAGGTATATACAGTGCTGAGGATTGAACCCAGTGCTTCACACATATTAGGCAAGTGCTCTACCACTGAGCGACAGCCCCAATCCAGTTTTCTAATCTTAACAAGATGATGATTTTTTTTTTTTGGTACTGGGGATTGAACCCAGGGGCACTCCACCACTAAGCCACATCCCCAGCCCTATTTTGTATTTTATTTAGAGACAGGGTCTCACTGAGTTGCTTAGGGCCTTGCTAAGCTGCTGAGCATCATGAAATATACAGAGGGGAAGAGAACAGAAGACGTATTCAGCAGAAAGTGTATTCCAGCAATCATGTTTTTGTTCAATCTTCATAAGTTCTGCAAATATTTAATGTTATGTAATATTTGTGATAAAATTATTAGGTAAAAATTAATCATGCTTCTTCTTAAAGATGGTGTTAAACCAAAACTCTTTAGAACAAGAGTTCTCTAAAATAAAAGGGTTTATTGCATCATTGACATACTAGTCAGAAGAAGAAAGGGCCAGGTCCTGGTACGGGTTTCCATGGCAGCCAGGCTCCATAGCAATTGAAAATTTGTCTGATAGACCTAGAGCTAAGATTCCTGTGTTGCGTTGTGTTTTGTGGTTCTGGGGGTTGAACTCAGGGCCTGGGGTATGCTAGGCAATCACGCTTCCATGGAAGAGTGTTCTATGAAGTACGTTTGGGGCAGGAAAGCGTAGAGTGTTGACGCCGATCCTCCACTGGCTATCCATAAGAGTGGCGGGGTCGTGCACAGTGGAGAGTCTGGGTGGGACTGTCTCTAGGAAGTACTTACTGCTTCTGGATCAGTTGGGAAAGTCCAGAAAGTTTAGGTCAAGTTTTCAAAATAACATCCAGAAATATGAAATAGTCATTTGTTGATGTGGCTCAAAGCTGTTAACTGATTAATCTCACCTCCACTCCAACCCTGTGTGACAGGCTGACAGATTTGGCTCCATAGAAATGTTACAGGCCAGGCTATATGGGCAATGACTAAACAGACTCCATTCTGCTCTGAGACTCCATGTTATGTAGGAAATGAGCTTCTCCCATGGGAACGCCCCACCTCTGTACCCATCAGTAATTGCTTAGCTTCTGCCATGGGAACACCCCGCCTCTGTACCCATCACCAGTCACTTAGCATGACATGTTTAACATTGCAAAATGGCGATTCTTATATGATGAAAAATTGTTCTCTTTTGATTCCTATGTTAGTAACTATTAGTAACCATTCTTTAGTTTTTACCTAGGTAGGGGTCATTTTGACCCACTTCCCCCTCTGCTAATGATTTCATGATGTAAGTTTATAATTTCGAATCATAGCAAAAGACACTTGTGATTGATGTAATTTTTGGTATAAGAACCCTTGCAACCCTATGGTCTGGGCTGCTCTCCCAAAAGCCATTTTTTGGGGCATTGTGTGAGACAGTCAGCCGGCTGGCTTAATAAAGGCTATAAAATTTGGACTTCCCAGTGGTGAACGGTCTGTTATTAAGTTGTGCCCCGTAACACCCTGGCCCTGTAATTAAATTTAGGCCATCATGGAGTTTTTTTTTCCTCATCAGTGGCAAGGCAGATTTTATCCGAAGGGAGCTATGGCGATAGGTGTAGGGACCACTGGAACGGAGGAGAAGTTGTACTCAAGTGTGACTCCACTAAGGGCAAGTTGGGACTTGGAACCAAGGAGAGAGGGCGGTCAGGAGATGGACAATTATTGAGAAAACATCAAGAAAAGGGTTTCTGTCTAAACTGATTTGGAGGATTCTTGCTGAAGGCAGGCCAGCGTGCTAAGATACTAAGGTGGTCAGATATCCAGGGTAGGAGACTTTTTTTTTTTTCCTTTATTTTCATGTGGTGCTGAGGATCAAACCCAGTGCCTCACACATGCTAGGCAAGTGCTCTCCACTGAGCTGCAACCCCGGCCCAGGTAGGAGACTTTTGATAAACTAACTTAGAAGAATCCTTGCTTCAAATCTTAA
>JAJEJO010004886.1:0-90598 GCA_020662805.1 Glaucomys volans | reverse complement strand
AGACTTTTGATAAACTAACTTAGAAGAATCCTTGCTTCAAATCTTAAAATGGAGTCAGTAAGGACAAGGAGAGAAGCCCAAATTTGGACAGAGTCAAGTAGGTGGCTCAGAGGAGCAGGATAAAGTTTTGGTCAAGGGAGAGGCTTGGCCAATGTTACAGCTTTCTTTCTCTCTCTCTCTCTCTCTCTCTCTCTCTCTCTCTCTCTCTCTTATTTGTCAGTGGACCTTCATTTAATTTATTTATTTTTATATGGTGCTGAGGATTGAACCCAGTGCCTCACACATGCTAGGCAAGCGCTCTACCACTGACCACAACCCCAGCCCTCTCATCCCACTCTTAACACTGTTATGAGCAAATCAGAAAATGAAGGCAATTCTAGATAAAAGCTGGAACAGCGACAAATTGACCCAGCTTAGAATTTATTGCCACCCACAATTCATTTCTTTAAACATAACATCTAGCTCACAAAAATGCTGACAGGCAACTCTTTTTGTGTTAACAGCAAGCAAAACACATGACAAATATATTTGTAAAGAACAAGTTGAATCAAGAAGACACTGCAGCCGGGCATGGTGGCGCACGCCTGTAATCCAAGCGACTTGGGAGGCTTAGGCAGGAGGATTACGAGTTCAAAGCCAGCCTCAGCAACTTAGTGAGGCCCTAAGCAACTCAGTGAGACCCAGTCTCTAAATAAAATACAAAATAGGGCTGGGGATGTGGCTCAGTGGCTGAGTGTCCCTGAGTTCAATTCCTGGTTCCACAAAAAAAAAAGAAGACACTGCAGGGCTGGGGTTGTGGCTCAGTGGTGGAGCACTTGCCAGGCATGTGTGAGGCCCTGGGTTTGATTCTCAGCACCACATATAAATAAATGAATAAAGGTCTATTGACATCTAAAAAATAAAAAAAAGAAGACACTGCATAAGTCTTGTCATTTTGTTAGCACACTTGGACATTATTTAAGATACTTCCAAAGAGTGAACAGCCTTACTGCGAAGACTATGATCTATTCATTGAGCAGGTTTTAATTTTAAAATTCTTAAAGGGGAACACAGTTTGTCTTTCTCTTGAAAATCTTTCATATGTGTGTTTATCATTCATTTTCTTTCTTTTTTTAAAAAATATTTTTTAGTTGTTGATGGACCTTTATTTTTATTTATTTATACGTGGTGCTGAGAATCAAACCCAGTACTTCACACATGCCAGGCAAGGTGCTCTACCACTGAGCCACAGCCCCACCCCAATCATTCATTTTCATCATAAATGTGAAGAACACAAGCCCTCCGAAAAGAACAGCTGTTGTGGGAGTGATAAGCATGGGCACTGGGGACCCGGTTGGTACTTCATTGACATAAATCTATAACAAAAGGAGCAAAAGTCTGTGATGTTTAGTTTTTTGCTCACTGAACAACAGCTTTCTTCACGGTCTACTGTCATCACTAATATGACCACCTTAACTTAGAAATAGCCATTTGTGGTGACTAATAATATGAGCACAAGTGAAACTCACCACTTCACTATGATGTGCATTAAAAGAAGCAGGTGGCTAGCTTAGATATTTGGTTGTTTACTTAGGTGCTTCCCCTTCAATCCAGGGAATGCTCTGCAGTCAGAGTTATGTATTTTTGAAATGTGCACCTTGGACATAGCAATATACAGCAACCGCTAGAAACTCCTCCACAGAGTCCACTGGGCCCTCAATCATCTCCCTCCCTGATTTGTTAATCTCAGATTTTGTACACCAGGGTATTGGCTGCTCCTTGCTTCCCAAACACCAGTTTTATGTCTCCAAGTCTTGTGACTCTGTCTAGAATCACAATGATGTCTTTCCACCTGGTTCTCTGTAAGCTCCTGCCTAGGTATCACCTACTCTGTTGGGCTTTCCTGGTAGCTCTCATCCTGGACAATGTTCATCCTTCTCTCAGCCATGACAGGCCTGTGCCCTTGTGCCCTTTCAGTCCTTTTTGTTGTTGTTGATTTTGAACCCAGCCCTTTTAATTAATTTATTTATTTAATTTTGATTCATTGAACACAAATGGAGTACAGCTATTGTTTCACTGGTTGTACACAAAGTAGAGTCACACCATCTGTGCGTTCATACATGTACACAGGGCAATGATGTCTGTCACATTGTTATTATTCCTACCCCCCCAGCCCGACCCCACCCCTCCCTTCCCTCTATGCTAGCAATCCTTCCTCCATTCTTGCCTCCCTTCCACCCCACATTATGCATCATTATTCACTTATCAGAGAGACCATTCAGCCTTTGGATTTTTGGGATTGGCTAATCTCACTTAGCATAACAGTCTCCAACATCATCCATTTACCTGCAAATGCCATAATTTTATTCTTCTTTATGGCTAATATTCCATTGTGTATATAGACCACAGTTTCTTTAGCCATTCATCTATTGAAGGGCATCTAGGTTGGTTCCACAATCTAGCTATTGTGAATTGAGCAGCTATGAACATTGATGTGGCTGCATCACTGTAGTAATCTAATTTTAAGTCCTTTGGAACCCAGCCCTTTTTATTGAACAAAAATAAGGGGCCTTGCTAAGTTGCCAGGCCCCCTGACTCTTTGGGATTTCAGGCATGTAATGTCATGTCCGCACACTTTCAATACCTAGACCACCACCTGTACTCTGCGGGGTTGCTTCCACGTCTGCTTCTTCTGCTAGCTTGCCATGCTCCTGGAAGGCAGGAGTTTCTTATATTCTCATGCACTTCCAGGTCAAGTACCTTGCCTGGAGTTTGGTTGGTGTTCATTTGAACTGAATACTGAACTGTTTTTGTCAAGGTGGTGACTGAGTAACTGACCTCAGATCAGCTTCAGCAAGAATAGATTTTAAGAGTCATATGCCACCAGCGGTTGTGATAAAAACAGTGATTGGAGGGATCGGAGAAGAGTTTTGTGGAAGAGGCAGCGTTGGGGTGACACCTGAAGGGTTTGATGTGGAGGAATGGGGGGGCGGACATTTGAGGCTGCAGGAGAGAAAACACCGAGGAGCTATGAACATGTATGGAAACTTAGGAAACCGTGAGCAGACCAGCATGGCTGGAGAGTGCGAACTGAGGAAAAGCAGGAAATTATGCAGAAAACGGAGTTTGGAGCCAGATTGTAAAAACCTGAAATTCTATTCTGAAATATGTGGGTATTTTTCTGAGGGTGAATGGAGAGACACACAATAAGCCTTCTGGGCAGAAAAATGGCACAATAGAAATCTATACTTTAAGAAAAGAAATTCATTTACAATAGCATCCAAAGGAACCAAATACTCAGAAATAAACTTATCCAAGGGAGAGAAAGACTTGCATTCTGAAAACTCTCAAATGCTGTTGGAAGAAATTAAGGAAGACATAAATGGAAAGACACACGTATCCCTGAATTGGAAGACTTAATATTAAAGAAGATGGCAATACCATATGAATGACCCTTATCTGAAATGCTTGGGGCCCGAAGTGCTTTTTGGATTTTTCTGGAATGTTTGTATACATATACATAATGAGATATCTTAGGGATGGAACCCAAATCTAAATGCAAAATTCGTTTATGTTTATATCCACTTGTCCACGTAAATTAAAGGTAATTTTATGCAGTACTTTCAGTGCACCTGCATTTGTGAGGCATATTTCCAAATGAATTAAAACCAAGGACTTAAGCAGCTATTTGTACCTCCATGTTCCTAGAAGCACTTTGTCCATGATAAGAGGACAGGTGTGGAATTTTCCTCCTGTAGCATCATGTTGGTGCTCAAAATGTTTTGGATTTTGGAGCACTTTGAACTTCAGATTTTCTGATTAGGAATGTTCCACCTGTGCTACCCAAATGAATCTACAGATTCAACGCAATTCCTATACAAATCCCAATCCTGCCTTTGTTGTTTTAATCAGAAATTTAAAAACTCTTCCTGAACTTATATGGGAACTCCAGGGATTCCAAATAGTCAAAGCAAGCGTTGAAAAAGAACAAAGCTGGAGGACTCACACTTGCTTATTTCAAAACTTATTACAAAGCTATAGTAATCAAAACAGGGTGGCGTTGGCAGAAACTGAGACGTCTGGACCAATGGAGTAGAACAAAGATCTCACACTTATGATTAAGTAAGTTTTAACAAGTGTGTCCAACCATTCAGTAGAAGAAGGGACAGTCTTTGTAACAAATAGTGCTAGGGAAACTGAATGTCCACATGCAAAAAATAATGAAATTAGACTTTATGTTATACCATTAACAAAAATTAACTCATAATTAATCGAAAGACCTAAATGCAAGAACTAAACCAATATAACTCTATCTATAAAACAGGGAAATGCTTATACATTGAATTTGGCAATAATTTCTTAGATACAACATGAAAAGCATAGGCAATGATGAAAAGATATATTGGACTTCATTAAAATTAAAAACTTTTGTTCATCAAGGCATGCTATCAATAGAGTGAAATGGCAACCCATAGGATGAAAGGGAATCTTTGCAAATCCCATGTCTGAGAAGAGAATATATATACTAAAAAAAAACTTTAGCTCAATAACAAAAAACCAAGCAACCCAATATAAAAATGGACAAAGAACTCAAATAGATATCTCTAAAGAAGATGTACCAATGGTCAACAGTGATATGAAAAGATGCTCAACATTGCTAATCTTTTGGGAAACTCAGATCAAAACCCAGAGAGATACTACTGTATTTGCCAGGGTCTGGAAACTTCTGAATCCCTGTACAGTGCCAGTGGGAACATGAAAATTGTTCAGCCAGCCTGGAAAACCGAATGACAATTCTTGAAATATATAAAACATAGAACTGCTGTATGATCCAGCAAACCTTCTTCTAGGTATATTTCCAAATGAATTGAAACCAAGGACTTGAACAGCTATTTGTACCCCTATGTTCACAGAAGCACTATTCACAATAGCCAAAAGGGGAAAGCAACCAAAGGTCCAAGGACAGAGGAATGGATAAACAAAATGTACTATATACACTGGAATATTCACACACACACACACACACACACACACACACACACACACAGAGCTGAGTATTATTCAGTCTTAAGAAGGAATAAAATTTTGAAACATGCTACGTTATGCTAAGTAAAAAAATCAGACGCAAAAGGACCTGTATTGCATGACTGCACTTCCTTGAGGTATCTAGCAGAGCCACATTCATAGAAGCAAAAACCAGTATAGTGATTACCTAGAGGCTGGCGGAGGGAGGGTTGAGGAGTCACTGGTTTAATGAATACAAAATTTTAGTTTGCGATGATGAAAAAGTTCTGGAGATGAAGGGTGGTGACATTGTCACAATATGAATATACTTAATGCCTTTTAAAATGATTAAAATGAGCCGGGCGCAGTGGCGCACGCCTGTAATCCCAGCACTTGGGAGGCTGAGGCAGGAGGATCGCGAGTTCAAAGCCAGCCTCAGCAACTTAGCGAGGCCCTAAGCAACTCAGTGAGACCCTGTCTAAATAAAATACAAAATAGGGCTGGGGATGTGACTCAGTGGTGGAGTGCCCCTAGCTTCAATCCCCAGTACCAAAAAACAAAACAATACAAAAATAAATAAAAAAGTAAAATGATTAAAATATACGTGGGATGAGTACCTCGAAAGATCTAAGGTACAACATGAGAACAACAACTAAGGATAGTGTATTGTGTTCAGGATTTTCCCTAAATGAGTAGATTATAGCTGCTCTTGCCACAAGGGGACATGGGTAGCTATGTGAGATAAAGGATATGTTACTTTGTTGCACTATGGTAATTATTTTAATATACATATATGTATCTTATAACAACATATTGAATACCTTAAGTGTACACAACAAAATTTATTTTAGAAGTTTGCAATAAAAATAAAAATATGCTGGGGAATACTGGCCAATTTACATTGTTACCTTGTATATTATGTGTACATTTGATTATGTAACAACAAATCCCATCAATATGTACAACCATTATGCAACAATAAAAATGTGGAAAAAATAAAAATAAAGTACACTATACATCCAAGATATGAATAGAAATGTTAATTTATGTTACATATGTAATCACAGCAAATACATTCTAAATTTTAGAAGCGGAATCCTGGTGGCAATACTAATGGTAGGTTTGAGAAGGTAAAGACTGGAGACCTTTTTGGAGATTGTGAAATAGCCAGTTAGAGATTGTGGGAGGAACCAGGGAAGAGTTTTGGATAGAGAAGGGGTGGCAAAAAGCTATTCTAGATGTACATCAAGAGAAATTGCTGGGCACAGAGGTGCACATCTGTAATCACAGTGACTTAGGAGGCTGAGGCAGGAGGATTGCAAGTTCCAGGTCAATCTCAGCAACTTGGCAAGGCTTTGTCTCAAAATAAAAAATTAAAAGGACTGGAGGTGTGGCTCAGTAGTAAAGTGCTCCTGGGTTCAACCCCCAGCACCAAACAAACAAACAAATAAATAAATAAAAGGAGGAATCAACACTAACTAGACATTAAGGTGCTAAGGCCCCGTGGAAGATTAGGTTTCTGGGTTATAGAACAGACAAAACAGGAAGACATTGGGAAAGGGATCACAGAAGATGATTTGGTAGGAAAAGTGTCTGATCTAAAAAATAAAAAATAAGAAATCAGTTTTAATTAAAGGAACATGAAGCAATCATTTGTCTTTTTATCTGGGTGTAGCAGTCGGCTCCTTCTATTCGGGAGTGTTTGCGGTACCAAAGTTCATTAGTGGGTCCAAGAGCAAAGTTCTGGGTTCAGACTGCATTTTTCCATGTTCTGTTCTTTCTACCCCTAAGCCTCTTGACATCCAAGGTACAAGAGATAAGTTTATCAGAGGAGACTAAAGTCTAAAGTTTTAAATTACGGAATATGCCACGCATAAACAAAACATATCAAGGCATTGTACAGTTTATTGAATAATAAATAATATTAACAAAATGAGTAACTGTGAATTGCCATCTGAAATGGTATCATAGAAACACCCTGTATTTCTAAGTAAAGTATCTTAGAAATACCCTGGGGTCACCTTCCTCTATCTTCCTCAGGAGAATCTTTATTTCTTTGCTTTTCTTCTTACCTTCAAAGTTTGAATTTCTAAATAATTTGCTATTTAGATTTGAAAAACTAAACGGCAATCACAAAGTTAGCTGGGTAAAGAAAGGCGGCTAGTGCTGCCGTTAGAAATGACTTAGTCATTGCATGGACTGAATGTTTGTGTCTTCCCAATATCATGTGTTGGAACTGTGATTCCAATCTGTTGCGATGCGGACACGGAGCTTCGGGAGGTAAATTAGGTCACGAGAGTGATGCCTACAAGATTGCAATAGTGCCTTTATAGGGGAGAGAGATTGGGCTGGGGTTGTGGCTCAGTGGTAGAGCACTTACCGAGAACGTGTAAGCACTGGGTTCAATAAACAAAATAAAAACCTCAATAAACAAAGTAAAGGTCTTGAGTCCACCTACAACTAAGGAGATTAAAGAGAAAATTGTGCCCTCCCCCCCCATTCTGTCCTCCATCATCTGAGGATGCAATCATCTGCCAACCTGGAGGTGAATCCTCACCAAAACACCAGATCTGCCAGCACCCTGGTCTTGGACTTCCCAACCTCTGCAACTGTGAGCATAGATGTTTGTTGTTTAACCCTTCCATTGTACAAGTTACTTTGCTATAGCAGCCAGAGCACACTAAGACAGTCATAGTCTGGGTCATGTCTGGATTCAGCTTTCCCGAGAGTTCAAAAGGGCCCCTTCTGGGACAGTAGGCAAGGCTTCATAAGGGAGTCCTGGAAAACTAAATGAGTTTCCCAGGGTTTCACTTTTGGGGCCTCTGGCGGGCTAAGCGTGGGCCAGGCACACACACGGCTGGGGAGTGGCTGCTCTGTCTTTTCTGCTTTCAGGGGTATTCTCAACTTTTCTTTCCGACCCATCAATGGAAGTTTTTCACTTTTGTTGACCTTTTATTCTCCAAGACCTCTCCTTTGTTCTCTGAGTGTTGCTTTCTGAAAGTATTCCATTTTTGTTTCATGGGTGCCACATCTTCTATCTCTGAGGATATTGATAGGTTTTTAGGCATTGTCTTTACTAAGAATAGACCTTGTTTCCTCCAAGTTGCTTTGTTTTGCTTGTTACCGGCTTCTCTCAATTGACTGTGATCCTCGGCTGTCCACTCGGGCTTCAGAATGGGACTAAAACGCTGTTTGGAAGCCCTGTGAATGGGTTGAATCTGTCAGCTGCGGATGCCCTGTAGAGTGATCTGGCTGGGCCCATTTGTTGAGAAACTCAGTGATTTAGCATTGTTAAAGCCTTTTTCCTTTATAATCAGATTCTGCATAAAAGAGTCTGCCAATCGCCTGCCTAGGAAGGGGGAAAACTTCTTAGGGGCCCCAAGATTCAATTGAAAAGGATGGGATTCTGAAGGATGGGATAGAAGGTTGGGGCAAGCACAGGAATAATCCTTGGGGAATTGCAACATGCACATGCTTGCTCAGTTTAGTATGTGTCCCTCAGGGCTATGCTCTTACCAATGATTAGTCCCTTTCTGCTGCTTCTTGCTAGTTGCTTGAATAGCTCTAACTCTGCCTATTACTCATGTGATGGCAAATATGGTGATCATGAGAACATGCCTTGCAGAACTCTTTCTTGGGACATAATTAACTAAGAAAGTTGCAAGACCGTTGGGCATGACACACGCCTATTATTTCAGTTACTTGGGAGACTGAGACAGGAGGATTACAAGTTTGAGGCCAGTCTGGGCAACTTAGTGAGACCTTTTCTCAAAATAAAAAATAGCAAGGGCTAGGGATGTGGCTCCATGGTAGAGCACCTCTCTCTCTCTCTCTCTTCTCTCTCTCTCTCACACACACACACACACACACACACACACACACACACCAAAACAGAACTGCCAGGCTCTGAAGTTAATCGCTGTCCTTGTGCATGGCCTGGGGACTGGCAGCAGCAGGACACTAAGGCAGACAAGTTCCTGGGGGACATGATTTCCTTTGTAAGCTGACTTGGGCTCAAGGACTCCCTTACCAGCTTTGCTGAATCTTTGCTGGAACTCTTCTCTAAAATGAGAATAATAATTTTTTTCCTTAAGAAATTTGATTTGTCTAATATCCAAATTTGGCAATATCAAAAGAGATGATGAATATGAAAGTATTGAAAACTTCTGTTTTGCTATTTTAAAATCAAATTAAGTATTTGTGTCTTGGGGTTTGTCATTCCAAATAGTCTTTCTAATTTTGTACTTGAGAAAAATATAGTTATTTTTGAATGATGACAAAATCTTGTACCTTAACCTCTGACTACAGTGTTTAGGATAGTACTTGACACAAACCAGGCCATTCAAATGTATTTTCCAGATTTTCACCAAGTGTTATGGTTTAGATATGAGGTGTTCCCCAAAAGCTCATGTGTGAGACAATGCAAAAATGTTCAGAGGTGAAATGATTGGATTAAGAGACCTATAACTTAATCAGTGGAAGAATCCACTGATCCATTCTAGCTGGGCGGTAACTGTAGGCAGATAGAGTGTGGCTGGAGGAAGTAGGTCCCTGGGGTCATGCCTTTGGGGTTTATATTTTGTCCCTGGTAAGCTGAGCTTCCTCTCTGATTCCTGGTTTCCATATCCTGAGCTGCTTTCCTCTGCCATGTGCTTCCATCTTGGGCTCAGAGATACGGAGTTGGCCAGCCAGGGACTGAACCTTTGGAACCATGAGCCAACATAAACTTTTCCTCCTCTACGCTGTTTGTGTTAAGTCTTTCGGTCACAGCAGCCAAAAGTTGACCAAAGCACTGGGTGAGAAATATTCTTAACATCTGAATGGCATAGTTAGAAGGGTGTGGTGCGGGGCTGCCAGTGACCATGTCCCTCACCCCCAGTGTGGGCAGATACGACTGCATCACAGACAAAGTGGAACCTTCTGTAGGAAGTCCAGGTATCTCCCATACCAGATAGTTCCTTCCTGGGGTCTATTAAGAAGTGAGAGTTCTTTCTATTTATACCCTACCTCACTTCTTTGAAATTTTCTTGTATTATTGGTTGCAAATGCCATCTCTTTCCTAGTTATGGGTAAACATCTAAGACGATTTGAAAAGTTCTCAAATTCTCTGATATTACTCACTTCAAAAATGAAATCTCTACCCCTTTTCTTAAGTCTGGGCTGGCCTCAGTGACTTGTTTGTCCCCAGTGTTTGTACAGCACAGAGCATCACACTTATGTGACATCTGAAGCTAGGTCTGAAGAAGCAGGCAACTCCTGCCTGGTTCTCTAGGAAGGCTTTCTGTGGGGAAAACAGCTGCCGGTGAGAAGTTCAGTTCCCCACTCGGAGGGCCGCATGTGGCTGTCCTGCTAGAGTCCTGGCTGAGCTCCCAGCCAACCGCCAGTAACAACTGTCAGGCATGTGACTCTTTCATCTTAGAGATTCTTAAAGCCCGATGAGTCTCCGGAGGACAGCGCGCAGCTGACATGGGACCGCAACTGCAGGAGAGACCTCAAATGAGTCTGCCAGCTGAACCCTTTCCTAATTCCTGACCCATAAAATTTGGATAAATAAAATACCTGCTTTAGATCATGAAGCTTGGAGGTAACTTATTACATAGCAATAGTGACCAGAATGTATTTTTGCTTGGGTAATTAATTCCTTCTCAAAGAGGGAGTAGTACACTTTCCAAGGTTGGAATGGATATTTAAATCACTTATACTGAAAACAAAACAAAACAAAAACTTCCTGTATTTGTTTGTTTCTCTTACAAAACTCTTTTCTGAATAGATACAGTGATGGTAGGAAATGGAATCTTGAGAATGGTCTAGATCTCTGGTTATAAAATTTGATTTGGCAAATAGAAATCAGATCTTACACCAATCTCACAGGAACTGCACATGTATTTTGTTGCACTGAAAAGCTGTGGCTACTTTTTAAAAAAATAAATATATATAAATGGCTTTGAAATTTATATTCAGTTGAACTTAACTTCTACTTATGATATTATTTCTATTTGAAGTTGGATCAAAGAAAAAATGAAGGGGGAAGATGACAAAGAATGAGTACAGGACCTTCTTCCAACTCCAGACAAAATGGGAACACCATGCTTTCTCTGCGCAGCAGCTAAAGGTCAGCATTATTTTCTCAGACTGTGCGCAGGGCTGGTTAGAGCTGAGAGCAGGGTCTTGCAAGATTAGTGTGGGAAAGGAGAGTTCATGGTCCAAGAGGCAGATTCTCAGCCAAGTCTGATCCTGGGAGGCAATGAAGAAACACCAGAGCTGAGCAAGAGTGCCCAAAGCTCTGGGGGACAGCAGAGGCCAAGGAGAGGGACCCAGGGAAAGAATCCTGGCAACCCAGAGACAGGAAGAATGAAATATGTTTTTGGAGTGGTGTTTTCTGGCAACGGTAAGGGCCAGTGCACCAGCTCTTCCCCAACATGTCCTGAAGAGGATGTCGCCTCCTGCTCCCTCTTTCTCTCTCACTAATCACGGTGAGGAAATCACAGGTGTGACGTAGGATACCACGAATCATGTTCCAGATCACCAGGTTTTAGTCTTTCCTTGTATTGATGGAAATTGGTGCAGTCCAATGGCCACTTCAGATTTCCTAGCTTTTAGTACATAGAGCTTAAGACGTGAAACAAAGTGTGGCTTTCCCCTGGGTCACCAGAAAGCCTGGCAGAGAGAGGGAAAGTCTGAGACAGCCCCTTTGGATCTACGATGAGGGAATGAATGGAATAAGTTGAGTGTTTGACCTGCTAAGAAATACTCAGACTCTCATGATAAGTTGGAGGAGAAATAATGGCCAGTGCACTTATTTCTAGCATTTAAAAAAATATATTTTAGTTGTAGATGGATACAATACCTTTATTTTATTTATTTATATGTGGTGCTAAGGATCGAACCCGGTGCCTCGCACATGCTAGGCAAGTGTTCTATCACTGAGCTATAACCCCAGCCCTATTTCTAGCATTTTTGAACTTGACACTAACAGCATAATCCATAAAAGGAAAAACTGATATATTGGACCTCATCAAAATTAAAAACTTCCTCTATGAAAGACTCTGTTAATGGAATGAAAGGACAAGCTACACACTGAAGAATGTTTGCAAAACACATATTGACAAAGGAGTTTTTTTCCTAGAATATGGAAGAATGTTCAAAATTCAATGGTAAAAAAAAATAGACAATTCAGTTAGAAAATGGTCAAAGACATAAACAGACATTTCACCAAAGAGGATATACAGATGGTAAATATATATATGAAAAGATGGTCAGCATCATCAGCCATTAGGAAAATACAAATTAAACCTACAATGAGATATCATCATACACCTAACAATGGCTAAAAATAAAAAAATTGCCAACACGAAATGCTGGGGGATGCAATATATAAACCACTCATATTTTGGTGGAAAACAATTTGCCAGCTTCTTAAACCACTAGAGTTAAATATGACCCAACAATTGCACTTGCTGGAATGATAGTGATTCTCATTATCTCTGATATTGCTTTTTATATTAAAGCCAATTTCATCAGCTATTAATTTGACCAAACTATCTTATTGATAATATATGCATGGTCTACCTACTTAAGAAGACATTCTTCTTATTTAGTACATTTAAAGTTACCCATCTACACCTATTCATTACCTTTTTTTCTCCCTAATTCTGGTCTTCCCTACGGAAAAGGGTATAATTACTGTCTTGGTAACAGAGTGGAAACTAATGGAATACAGGCCTAAAAAATTCACACATTAATCATCTGCATGGTATGGTGGTGGCAGCTCTAGACCAAACTGTAAAGTGTTTCAAGTTATCCTTTATCTTCATCCTTTATCTTTTTCTTTCTTTCTTTTTTCTTTTTTTGGTGGTGCTAGGGATCCAACCCAGGGCCTTGTGCATGCTAGGCAAGTGCTCTACCACTGAGCTACTTTTTTATTTCTTTTCAATTCTTCCACTTTTTCCCCTCAATGTCTATTTTTAAAATTCTAATATATTCCACTCTCACATGCATTACCAGACAAAATAGTGATTATATGTGCACTATATCTTCCCTTAAATAATAAGTAAACCTGCATGGAAACTGGGCACATTCTCTCTGAAATGTTAGCAACTATTGAAGGGCCACTGACGGAGTAATTGGTTAAACCATCTGAAGCACGTGGAGGACTCTTAGAGATTGCTGGAGTGATTCAAATATCAGTGCCTAGTCTCAGGGTTGAACCCAGGGCACTCTCCCACTCTGTTACGTCTGTCACCAGTCCTATCTGAGGCAGGGTCTTTCTAAATTGCTTAGGACCTCGCTAAATTGTTGAGGCTGGTCTGAAATTGGCCAATCTTCTGCCTTAGTCTCCTGAGTCGCTGGGATTACAGGAGTGTGCCACCCACCTTGTCCCGCTTCCAGCCCTTTTAATTTTTAAAAAATTTTGTTAATTTATTATTTATACCAGGGATTGAAACCAGGGGTGATTAACCACTGAGCCACATCCCCAGCCCTTTTAAATATTTTATTTAGAGACAGGGTCTTGCTGAGTTGCTTAGGGCCTCGCTAAATCGCTGAGGCTGGCTTTGAACTAGAGATCCTCCTGCCTCCTCCGGAATAGCTGGGATTACAGGCATGCACCACACAATCCAGCTCTAATTTCAGAACTTTTATTTGATAAGTTAGTTAAAATGTTTACCTATTGAAGTTCCAAGTTAATACTCATTTCAAAAGAATCCATGAACTTGAATGCTTTGGCACCTTCATGTGTCTCTGCACCGTTTTCTGCTGCACTTCCTATGTGAGCCAGAAGGTGGGGATGTTTTTCATTGTAAGAGTCATCCCTCCTACCACCACCCTGCTCCAGCTTTTGACCCAGAAATTTAGCATCTTTTTTTTTTTTTCCAAATCAGGAACTCAGCTATTTGGACTTTCAAAATGGCATTCCTTCTTGAGTTTTGAAACATTATTAAATATAGCCACGATTCGGGAGGCTGATGCAGGAGGATTGCAAGTTTGGGTCCAGCCTGGGCAACTAGTGAGGTCCTGTTTTGAAAAATAAAAAAAGCCTGGGGATGTAGCTCAGTGGCAGCCGGCCCCTGAGTTCAGTTCCCATGGGGGTGGGGAAAAAACAGTGTATGAGCCACATTTAAAGAGCGTTAGCTCATTTGATAAACTATATGTGAGAATGCTTGACAGAGACCTGCATTTTAAAAAGACATTTGAAATTGAAATAGAGTATATCTTTAAATTTCCAGAAGAGAAGGAGATAAAGCAGAGTTTATGGTCCAATGCACCTTTGTACCACTATCATCATTTGAAATTTTGATAATCAACATACTTCTGATTTCTGCATGCTTAACTTTTTAGGTGTCTTACCAGAAGAAAAAAATTATCTTCTGATCAGATTGGCTAACTACCAATCTGAGGATCAAATCCAGTTCACCTTGCATGCTTAGTTTAAAATCTGGGAAATTTTAAATAAAAATAAGGATTTTTTACTTTCCTAGAGATACTGAGAAATCCAGTCCCAAGAGTGGTTGAAGCTGGGCGTGGTGGCACACGCCCGTAATCCCAGCACTTGGGAGGCTGAGGCAGGAGGATGGAGAGTTCAAAGCCAGCCTCAGCAACTTAGAAAGGCCCTAAGCAACTCAGTGAGACCCTGTCTCTAAATAAAATACAAAATAGGGTTGGGGATGTGGCTCAGTGGTGGAGTGCCCCTGGGTTCAATCCCCAATACCAAAAAAAAAAAAAAAAAAGTGATCGATAAACAGTAGGAATTGCTCCAGTTGCCGCTATTTACCCTGCTTCACACGTTTCACCTATTTTGCTTCCTTATTGAGGTATGGCCCTGCAGGCCCTGGGGTTTCTGCCTGTTCTCAGAGGAATTGGTAAGTGCCTTCCTGCTGGCTATGACACAGGTGTGCTGTATGTGCCATTGGAGTAGTTTTTAAATTTTTCCCTGTAGGTTCCAAAAATTTTGCAGACTTAAAAAAGATGAAAATTATGGAACCAGCATTTGACCCAGTTATCCCACTCCTTGTTTTATCCACAAAGGACTTAAAATCAGCATACTAATAGTGCACCATGATCAAGTGGGTTTCATCCCAGGGATGCAAGTTTGGTTCAACATCTGGAAATCTATAAATGTAATTCACCACATCAACAGGCTTAAAGTTAAGAACCACATGATTATTTCAATTGATGCAGAAAAAGCATTTGATAAAATACAGCACCCCTTCATGCTCAAAACACTAGAAAAAATTGGGATAGTAGGAACATACCTCAACATCGTAAAGGCTATCTACACCAAGCCCATGGCCAACATCATTCTAGATGGAGAAAAACTGAAAGCATTCCCTCTAAAAACTGGAACTAGGCAGGGATGCCCTCTTTCACTGCTTCTGTTCAACATTGTCCTTGATATTCTAGCCAGAGCGATTAGACAGACTAAAGAAATAAAAGGGATACGAATAGGAAAAGAAGAACTTAAGCTATCACTATTTGCAGATGATATGATTCTATATTTACAGGAGCTGAAAAATTCAACCAGAAAACTTCTAGAACTCATAAATGAATTCAGCAGTGTAGCAGGATATAAAATTAACACTCATAAATCTAATGCATTCTTATTCATAAGTG
Source organism: Glaucomys volans (assembly GCA_020662805.1). Taxonomy (NCBI): domain Eukaryota; kingdom Metazoa; phylum Chordata; class Mammalia; order Rodentia; family Sciuridae; genus Glaucomys; species Glaucomys volans. The sequence goes on along the minus strand of JAJEJO010004886.1, from coordinate 75,007 downwards.
ATGAATCCTCTGAAAGAGAAGTTAGGAAAACTACCCCATTCAAAATAACCTAAAAAAAAAAAATACCTGGGAGTCAATTTAACAAAAGAGGTGAAAGACCTCTACAACGAGAACTACAGAACACTAAAGAAAGAAATTAAAGAAAACCTTAGAAAATGGAAAGATTTCCCATGTTCTTGGTTAGGCAGAATTAATATTATCAAAATGGCCATACTACCAAAAATGCTATACAAATTCAAAGCAATTCCAATTAAAATCCCAAAGACGAACCTCATAGAAATAGAACAAGCAATCATGAAATTCATTTGGAGGAATAAAAGACCCAGAATAGCTAAAGCAATACTTAGCAGGAAGAGCAAAGCAGGGGGTATCACAATACCAGACCTTCAACTATACTACAGAGCAATAGTAACAAAAACAGCATGGTATTGGCACCAAAATACGCAGGTAGACCAATGGTACAGAATAGAGGACACACAGACAAACCCACAGAAATACAATTGTCTCATACTTGACAAAGGAGCCAAAAACATACAATGGAGAAAAGATAGCCTCTTCAACAAATGGTGTTGGGAAAACTGGAAATCCATATGCAGCAAAATGAAACTAAACCCCTATCTCTCACCCTGCACAAAACTCAACTCAAAATGGATCAAGGACCTAGAAATTAGACCAGAGACCCTGCACTTAATAGAAGAAAAAGTAGGTCCAAATCTTCATCATATCAGCCTAGGTCCAGACTTCCTCAACATGACCCCCAAAGTACAAGAAATAAAAGAAGGAATCAATAAATGGGATAGATTCAAACTAAAAAGCTTTTTCTCAGCAAAGGAAACAATCAGCAATGTGAAGAGAAAGCCTACAGATTGGGAGAAGATCTTTGCCACACACACTTCGGATAGACCACTAATCTCCAGAATTTATAATGAGCTCAAAAAACTTTACAGCAAGAACACAAATAATCCAATAAATAAAAATGCTAAGGAAATGAACAGACACATCACAGAAGAGGACCTATAGGCAATCAACAGATATATGAAAAAATGTTCAACATCTCTAGTAATAAGAGAAATGCAAATCAAAACTACCCTAAGATACATCTCACCCCAATTAGAATGTCTATTATCAAGAATACAAGTAACAACAGGTGTTGGCGAGGATGTGGGGAGAAAGGTACTCTTGTACATTGCTGGTGGGGTTGCAAATTAGTGCAACCATTCTGGAAAGCAGTATGGAGGTTCCTTAGAAAACTGGGAATGGAACCACCATTTGACCCAGCTACCCCACTCCTTGGCCTATACCCAAAGGACTTAAAATCTGCATATTATAGTGATGCAGCCACATCAACGTTTATAGCAGCCCAATTCACTATAGCGAGATTGTGGAATCAACCTAGATGCTCTTCAATAGATGAATGGATAAAGAAACTATGTTATATATACACAATGGAATATTATTCAGCCATAAAGAATAATAAAATTATGACATTTGCAGGTAAATGGATGGAGTTGGAGAGTATCATGCTAAGTGAGATCAGCCAATCCCAACAAACAAAAGGCCGAATGATTTCTCTAATAAGTAGTCGATGGCATGTAATGGGGGGGGAGGTAGGGGAAGAATGGAGGAAGGATGGATTGTATAGACGAAAGTAAGGGGAGGGAGGTGGGGAAGGAAAGATAATAGAATGTGACAAACATCATTATACTATGTATATGTATGAATATGCAAATGGTGTGATTCTACTTTGTACACAACCGGAAAATCGATAGTTGTACTCCATTTGTGGACATTGAACCAAAAATTTAAAAAAAATCAGCATACTATAGTGAGCGACACAGTCACTTCAATGTTCATAGCAGCTCAATTCACAATAGCCAAGCTATGGAACCAACCTAGGTGCCCTTCAATAGATGAATGGATAAAGAAAATGTGGTGTATACATGAAATGGAATATTACTCAGCCACAAAAAGAATGAAATTATGGCACTTGCCAGTAAACGAATGCAAACTGGAGGCTCACGCTAAGTGAAATAAGTCAGTCCCCCAAACCAAAGCCAGAATGCTTTCTCTGATATGTGGATGGTAACCCACAACAAGGGAGGGAAAGATTAGAGGATCATTGGACTAAACAAAGGGGAATGAAGGGAAGGGAGAGGGAATGGGAATAGAAAAGACAGTAGAATGCACTGGACAATCTTTCCTATCATGTGTGAACACACAGCCAATGTAACGCCACATCATGCACAACCGCAATAACGGGATCCTAAATGGAACAAGCTATGATATGTCAAAATACACTCCACTGTCATGTGTGTCTAGAAAGAACAAACAAAAATAGATGAAAATTGCTGTAGGTTTGCATAATCTATGTTACTTTGAAATTTCTTAATTCTTCTATTAATCCATCTATTTATCTATGTATTTGTTCTATTTGCTTATTTTTTTTTGCTAAAAGCATGGGAAAATTTCCCTAAAATGAAGAATTAAACCAAAGTAGTCTACGATCTATATCAAGGTCATTTTTTTCTTTCTAACAATGATTTCTTTCTAAAAATGATTTTTTTTTTTTTTAACCCACACAGGTGTGTTTCATGATGGGGGAATTTACCAGCAGCTGTTGCTTCTACTGCTTCTAGTAGTGGTACTTCTAATGTGCCTGTCGGCATCACTCAATAATTTTTTAAAATTTATTTTTTTACTTCAGGCACATTTGGATTTCCAATAAGCCCTGGAATAAAGGATGTGTGTGGCCGGGCGCGGGGGCGCACACCTGTAATCCCAGCACTCGGGAGGCTGAGGCAGGAGGATCGCGAGTTCAAAGCCAGCCTCAGCAACTTAGCGAGGCCCTAAGCAACTCAGTGAGACCCTGTCTCTAAATAAAATACAAAATAGGGCTGGGGATGTGGCTCAGTGGCCGAGTGTCCCTGAGTTCAATCCCCCGTTCCAAAAATAATAAATAAATAAATAAATACATAAATAAATAAAGGATGTGTGAGACACACCAGCAGCCCTTGTGGAACCAAAAACAACTATTAGCATCAGGTGGTGAGATAATGAAAAAAGGTCAACATTACACTCACTGGCAAAATCTGTAACAGAGGCAGTAAGCTGGCAGCCCTACCGCGGCTGGCCCTCACCCTGTGTCCCCACATTCACAATCAGCCGCAATGACCATTGCAATGCCTGGTAAGGGAGCGTCCACCAGGGGGCTCCAGATCCCCTGGCTGAGTTAAAAAGTAATTCCTGGGCCTCAGGCATTTGACCTTGTGACCAGTGCCTCTGGGTTTTCTTTTTCAACTAAGAAATTTACAAGGAGTTCCCTTGTTTTCAAAGTATCAGTATATAAAAGCATCAAAAAATACAGCAAGTAGCTGTTGAAAATGAGACTAAAATGTGACATCATTGTATGGGTATAACATCCAAATAAATCAGTTAGCTTTTAGAAAAGATTGGAAGATTTTAGTAGTTGTTTGTGTTCTCCCCACAAAGAAAACAAAAACCTGATTAACTAGGTGAGGTGATAGATACAGTAACTAACCTGATTGTGGTAATCATTTCACAATATATACATATATCAAATTACCACATTGTATATCTTTAACATAAAGTTTTATTTATAATTTATAGCTCAGTAAAGTTGAAAAACAAGATTTAATAATACTACTGTGGACAAAATACCTATGTCAATAATGCTGAAGCATTTCAGCATAGAACAATAATTTCTCATCTCATCTTTTAAAAAATGTGTTCTAAATAGTTCTCATGAGTGTGTTAGCCATATTTTATAAAGGAGTTAGTAAGTATTGATTCATTGCTCCGAGGAGAAATAATTTTTGGGTCACATTATTTTTTGTAAACTGATTGATATGTCACCCTTTGTGTGTTTCTGTTTAAAGTCACCTCATTTAATATATATTGCTGATCCATCAACAGTGAACTCCTGGGCACCAGCACTGTGTAAGTTATGACTGAATGAAGCTTATTGAGCACCTGCATTTTCTCTAAGGCACATCACAGCATGTCGTAGCACTTTAGCGCTATGATGAGGATCATTTTAAATAGTGAAATCACCAAGAAAAACACAGCCGTGCAAAACCCACGACACTCAATAGACCACAACGAGAAGGACATGTTTTTACTGTATGAGAGCTGAAACAAGAGAGAGAAGGTTGCCCTGGTTCACCTGGGCTGGGAACACGCCCAGTGGCCAACTCAAATTTGCACCACTCTGAGGATGCATATGTCCCAGAATTACCAGAAAACTACTGTCAAGTATTGATTTGGGGATTACAAACGCATTTTAGTGAGTAGGCAAATTTGCAAATACAGAATCAAGAAACAATGAGGATTGGATGAATATAAAATTGCAAAAACACAAATTTACAAAATTACTTTTTTTTTGTAACGGGGGATGGAACTCAGGGGCACTTGGCCAACTGAGCACATCCCCAGCCCTATTTGGTATTTTATTTAGAGTCAGGGTCTCACTGAGTTGCTTAGCGCCTTGCCTGCACTGAAGCTGGCTTTGAACTCGCGATCCTCCTGCCTCAGCCTCCTGAGCCGCTGGGATTACAGGCGTTCGCCACCATACCCAGCTAAAACTACTTACTTTTTTAACGTAGGTTTTTCTTTTTTCTCTTCGATTGTTTTCCCTCCTCATTCTCCTTGGTTTCCTCTACTACAGCCTCCTCCACTTCTACCTCCCAGGCTAATTTATGTGGACAATTTTGTTCACACAATTCCCTCTTTTCCTGTGCTTACTTAGACATCAAAAAATTAAACATATATATTATGCATACATTGCTTTTAAAAACTAGAGTTGTATTAAATCCTCCTCTCTGTCTTTTCTTATTCAATAGTAACTTACGGAAATTCATCCAAGTGAACCAGTTTATCTTCTGATTCATCTTTATAAGGTCAGTGTCATATTTCATAGTTGGGGGTTCATCACGATTTTTTCAACTATTTTCCTACTGCTAGATATCCATGTTGTAATTGTTTTATTTTTGCTAGTTCAAGCAATGCTATCATAAGCTTCATAGCACATGTATCCAGAAAAGGTTGCTGGCTATTGCTAAATTATTTTCAGAAAAGACTCTTACAGCTGACATATCTCTCTGCAGCAATTATTCTTATCAACAGACTTACAAGGAATAGACATTATGCATCTTCTTATTTATATCTTCTAGTAAAAGGGTCATCTTAAATTGTTATTTTAGTTTGCATTTTTCTACCAGTGAATTTGAGCAGTTTGCTTGCTTTAATTTAAATCTGCTTATCTGAGAACAATCCAATTTTCCTTTGGGCTATCTAATCTTTTTGTTGATTACAGGAGAAATATTGTTTAATGAGAATTAGGCAGTGTTCTAGGGTCTGAGATACCCTGTGAATAAGAGAGTTCCCAGCACAAGGCTCTCACATCCTAAAGGGGTGCCCTGGAGAGGCGTTTTGGTGCTCTTTGATTAACTTTAGTATTCTACCATTTAAAGATGTTATTTGTGGGTTATAGATATAGTTCAGGGGTAGAGCATTTGCCTTGTATGTGTGAGGCCCTGGTTGACTCCCAGCATAGAAAAAAAAATGGTTTTGCTACTGATTTTTAGAATAAATTTTCTTATTTGTAAAAGGAATAGCCACCAAATTTTATCTAATGCTTACTAAATGATATGATTATCTAATGTGTTTCGTTTGTTGTTGCATCTGTAATGAAATATGTTGATGGGCTTCTTATGTTGAATTATCCTCAAATTTCTAGAATATACTACTTGATCATGTTGCATTATTCATGTTTTTTTGCAATGCTGGATTCTAGTTACTAATATTTTATTTGGAATTTTTGCATCTGTTTTCAAAAGTGAAATTGCTCAATTTTGTTATTAAAGTTATATAGGCTTTATAAAAAAACTGGTGAAAAACTTGTGATGCCTCCTGCTTCACTTTTCTCACAGAGGATTGCTTTGGCTATTCATGACTGCTTTTCCTTTTTCTACAAAGAACATCATCAGAACCTTAATAGGAATTGCATTAAATCTGTATAGTGCTTTTGGTAGTAGGGCCATTTTGACAATATTAATTCTGCCTATCCAAGAACATGGAGATCTTTCCATCTTCTAAGTTTTTCAATTCATTTCTTTAGAGTTCTAGAGTTTTCATTGTAGAGGACTTCCACCTCTTTTGTTAGATTGATTCCCAAATATTTTATTTTTTTTGAGGCTATTGTGAATGGGATAGTTTTCCTAATTTTTCTTTCAGTTGATTCATCACTTCTGTATAGGAATGCAATTGATTTATGGGTGTTAATTTTATATCCTGCTACTTTGCTGAATTTATTTTGGATATAAGTTCTTTATCAGATATATGTTTTGCAATGAGTATGTCAGCATATACTGGCAGAAGTCAAGAGAGTACTGATGGGAATACATTCTGAGATTATTTAGTCAGGGGAACAAGAACCTAAAATTAGGTAACAGAAAATTAGATAAGTTTATTGATTAGAATCTTAGGAAGACCCCAAGAGATGGTAGGTATCCAGTGGTAGGATGGTTCTAACAAAACATTGAGAAAGCAATTGCCCAAAGTGAGCGGGACTGCTAGCAAAGGGAGTGATAGAACTCCATGACAGTAAGGCCAGATGGTACCACATCACCATCTGATGACAGAGGGCACAATGAGCACATGAGTGATGGTGTGCAGGGAAGAACAGGGAAGAATGGGAATGGGAATTTGCCTCCCACTCCATCTTTGTCCAGTTGGTAAGGCTTCCTGAGCCTGTTCTGCTCCTTCCCTGATGGAAGCAGGGATCCCATGGTGATTCCAGCACCTGATGTCTGTGCTCTGATATTTGATTTTAATTTTGATAAAGGCTTTGATTTTGATTCTTGGTGTGAATGCCCTTTTGGTTTTTTGTTGCTGGCTTTGGTTTAACCTCGTCCTATGCAAAATTCTCAATCTGCTTTCCAACTCCCTTCAAGAACCTCTGCCAGTTATGTGCTTTGTGACTTCAGCAAAAATTCAGTTAATTTAAAAATGGCAGACTTTTACTAAAGGAAATTTAGAACTCCCTTTGGGAGAGTTGCCTTTGTTCCTTTGGGGTATTTGAGATCTCCTTAAATTTGTCCAGTTAGTAGATGCCCTAGAATCCTGGGGCCCTGGACCTCTCCTTGTCAATAATCAGCTTATTTTTCTTTTTTTTGTGTGTGTGTGTGTTTTTTTTTTTTTTTTTTTTTTTTTGGTATTGGGGATTGAACCCAGGGGCACTCCACCACTGAGCCACATCCCCAGCCCTATTTTGTATTTTATTTAGAGACAGGGTCTCACTGAGTTGCTAAGGGCCTCACTAAGTTGCTGAGGCTGGCTTTGAACTTGTGGTCCTCCTGCCTCAGCCTCCCAAGTGCTGGGATTACAGGTGTGTGCCACCGTGCCCGGCTAGCTTATTTTTCTTGGTAAGAGAAGACTGTAAAATAAGAAAATGTCTCTGATCTTGGACTCCTTACGATTGCACAAGGAGTGTCTATCTCATCAGCAGTACACTCCCTGTCTTCCTCCTTCACCTCCAACTAAACCCCTCAATACTGTCCTCACATGTAACCCTCCATATGGGCCAACCCCATCCTTTCCTTCTCAGGTATCCCAGGAGAGCTTTCCCAGGACAGTGTACCTCTTGGGTCCCTGAGTATCAGTCATCTTCTGGCTCCTTGGAAACAGGTATACCAAGAGCCCACAGAGAGATATGTTTTTGGATTCTACATGCTGCATGTAGGTTTCTAAACAAATACCTTGCCCAGACATCATGTTCTTCCAGCACTCCTGGACAGGGTCACATTTCCATCTCTTTGGGCACCACAATCTAGTTTTGAAGAAACCCAAATGGCTTCCTCTAATTCCCAGGAGACTCTGAATGCACATCTGCTGATGGACCTCCTTCACTGTCTGCCTCATCCGGTCATTTTTCCATAGGAAACAGCAAGGTTTGAGTTCTGACCACACAGAAGAGCTCCAGCCAACAATAGCTGAAACACACGGAAAAACCATTCTGCACAAGGTTGGTTATCACTTTATATTTTTCAAAAAGTGTCAAGGAGAATCTTCTATAGAAGTATTGAAATACGTATTTACAACAAGAAAATGGAATGGCAAACCTATTGACAACAATTTGAATTATAATGGCAATTCTTTAGTATTTTATCTAGTTTACCTACTCAATGTTTAAATATATTTTTCTAGGACTTGTTTAATGAAACTAGAAAATAAAGTGAGTTTAGGATTATCATTTGTTCATCATTCAGACTTTCACCTATGAGCCAGTTCAACGACAGTGGTATTGGATAGGTTTATCGTGTTTCTTCGAACCCATCTTCGGAATGCCCTCCACGGGTGGATGTTACGCAGTTGAAACATAAATGCTGTAAAAATTAATCCCCCCAGCACTACAGCTGCTGCCACAGCGATGAGTGTATGTCCTGGAAATGGCAATGGTACTTCGTCAATGTAAATCTGCAACAGAAAGAGCGAAGTCTTTAAGCTTTCTGAATTTAGTCTTGCAAACATGATTTCCCACGATTAATCACTTATCAAAATTTTTCCCAGAGTTATGCAGACATTCAACCTTGACCAGACATCCACACCACCTCTCTCCTCCAGGATCCTGCATCTCCAAGTCTGGACCATCACACAAATTCTGCCCATATTTTCTCTTTAGTGTCCTTTAGATTGATACTTTCAATGTTCTTTCCCCAGCCATCACCCCCTTTGGTACTTCATACATTCACTATACCTGAAATTCTTCAACTAAATTACAAAAAGTGACGCCTGGAACCACGGACACTCTAAAGTGAAAAAGCTCAGAACCCTGTGGGAAACAAATGCCTGGTCATTAGTGTCACCAATATGTATACTCCTTTAAGTAAGAATACTTTGAGGTCACTTTCTCTATAGTATTGCATAGAAAGATTCCAATCCCCTTCCTAAGGCTCTGGACATATTTATCATGTATCAAAATAAAAAGAGGGATGGAAATTGAGAAATTTAATAACTGGCATGTTTCTTTTTTAAAATGAACAAAACCAAAATCTACCCTGGCTTAGATGAGTACTTTGGACTAACCCTCAAAGTTGTAGTTTTGGTCTATCCCCTAGTTGGTTTTACCCAGCTGCTGGGTTATATCAACACCACATGTCCTTATGGGTAGTTGGAACTGAAAGATATACGCCTATGTATGTCTCCTGGAAAGAAAGCATTCAACCCATTTCTTTCTAAACTTTGGAAATACCATTTCTGCTCCACTTTAGGTAATCTGTCTTGTCTGTCAGCTTAAAAATAGTAAGTTAATGTTAAATGCAACTTTAAGAACCCTTAGGAAATAACTCAAGGGAAATGGAGGAAAAGCAAACACTGTCCATGTACTTTCGTTTCAGGTCCTGGTGACTGATATCAGAGCCTTGTGTATGCTGAGCACACGCTCTACCACTGAACCACATGCCCAGCCCTCCCCATATACTTTAAGTTACCATTCCCACTGTTCCCAGATACCCATCCTTCAAGACTAAAATCAAGCATTAGACACATATGTTTCATTTAAACTCAGCACAGTAAAAATAAAAATGCTGTCAGCTTACCTTTATACTTAGGTTGAGACCTAATGGATTATACACTTTAGTATGAAGGACTGTTTCTAAGTAATTTTTAATTTTTTTAACATTTTCTGGTACAGAGTATTCTAAAAATACAAGAAATGTATTTGAAGCACACATATATCATTTTCTCAATTTGTATAAAATTTGTTACATATATTAAGGTATAGTGAAAGCTTCCATTCTATGGCATGATTAAGTTATATCTTTTTTAGGTCGGCTGACTTTGTAGAACATAACTTCAGGGGACCTTGGCATCCTCGAGAAGGACTAGGCTTCTGATCACCTGACCTCAGACTGATCTTTTCCTCCCATCCCTTGGCTCATGATTAATCTTTACTTGAACCTTCTTTGTGTTTTTGACGTGAGATCCTCTCAGGACCTCCTCAGTGTTTGGTGAATGATTTTTAATAGGGTGGCAGTGAAGTTTCATAAAAGGATCACTTGAGTCTTCTCCAGAGGAAGTGATCAGCTATTCTTGTCATTGTCTCTAGACAGTGTAGGGTTGGCGATACTGATGGCGTACTGGTGTGCAGGATCTCAGGGAAAATACACTCTGATTCCAACAGTAGCCGATTTCCACAGTGTGAACACTCTCACCATGGCTGTATTCGTGCTACCAATATTGAACAACTGGTTTGTAAAATGCTTCAATATTGAACAATCAGGACTCCAATACACCACAGAAAATGGGGATATTAATTAAAGCAAAATATTTGGTAATTTTACTTTACAATTTTTTTATTTCAAAAATGCATATATATTGGGCGAAGAAAGACTCACTGAAAACCAAATGTCATATGTTTAGTAGGACATTAATGACATTAAAATCTCCATTTGGTTGATTCTATCTGGTTAGTTAATCCTTCCCACTAAGTACTCATACAAACACAAACTATGCCACAAAAAGCTGTATATTCAAGGTGAAATCAAATCCGGGTAAATTTCCTTTTTTGTATTTAAAAATATTTTTGCATCTTTTCTATTATTCTTTTCCATAATTTATTTTTTGTTGTTGTTGTTTGGTTTAGGTGCTGGTGATCAAAACCAGGGTCTTTCTTGTGCTAGGTAAGCACTCTGCCTCTGAGCCATATTCCCAGCCTCTACCACACAATCTTTAAAAAAAACTTTACTCTTATACTTGGAAGACAGAGCCCATAGATAACCTGGCAACACCCTTTATAATCTCCTTTGCCACACTGAATTAGAGGTGAGACACTAGATCAGCACGTGGCACAAGTTCAATCATGGTTATTACTAATCCCCATAATGACAATTTTTTTGCAGTTGAAATTCTTCAAAACTGCTTTTATGCCATTGAATCCATGTCACTGGACATGATGAGGACTTAAGTGGAGGACAGTAGGAGTAAACTGCAATATGCCAAAGGATTGGAATCCTCTTCCAAACAACTCCTGCCACCTCTTTATAGACTACTGATCTTTGTAAGGCAATAATAATAACATTACTTATAAGATAGAATAAGCATAGAAGACAGCAAACCCTACTCAGTTGCCAGTTTTTCCTCAAGTTCACTTCAGTAACAGTAACCAAATACGGAGATTTCACTGGGATATGTTCATTTTCACTGAAAATTTCCAAGGAAATTGGATATTGTGTAACTGGAAACTTGAAACGAGGAACCTAAAATGCAAATTCCAAGAATGATTGTAAATTTGGAAAATTCAATTGTCATTTCACTTCCAAACTTTTTAGGATTTCTGCCTTTTCAAGCATGAAAAAGTTTTAGTACAGAATACATGTGAACTCCCAAGGCAAAATACAAACATGGTAGTAATGAAATTCATAAGTTTCTATTGGTCATTTTTACAGGCATTTACTAATGATGTCATCCAAACTTTTTTTTTTTTTTTTTTGGCTAAACCATGTCTCATGAGGCCCTGCAAGAATTGGGTCCCAAGCATTCTCCTTCCCCTTCCACCCCACCTCCACCCTGCCAGTTCATAACTCAGGCTGTGGATTCAGCATCCAAATCCAGCTCTGATGCCTCTTAACAGTTTGATCTTTAACAAGTTGCCTGGTTCTCTGCAACTCTAATTGAGGTAAATCACCAAGGCTTCAAGCTGTGTTCAGTAGATAACACTCAAGAAATATTATTTTAGTTCAGCAAGTGGTATACAATAACAATCCACAGAATTTTTTAATGAATGTCCAATCCCATATTATACATATGAAATAATCATTTCATAAACAGTCTCTGTGACTACGTATCTTATCATGTCTTGTAGTTAAATTGTGTATATAAAATTCATAATCTCTATAATGTCTTACGAGGCCGTTGAAATGGATCTGCTTGAAAATTAAACCAACCACACATGTGACTCTGCTGATGCAAGCACCAACATTAATTTGATATGCCTTTGGATGCTTTAACAGAATGAAATATTATTTGACACAGAACCCACCTCTTAACCAACATACAGACTTTTGTTTGTCATTACCACCAGACTGAGCTCCTTGTTTAGAAGTACTTGGACTTCTATATGCTAAGAATCTGATACATATTAGAGCCTCAAAATGAATCATTATTCACTGTCATCTGGAATAGTGTTTTACAAGTTACAAATTGCTTTCATATAGATATGTGTGTGTGTGTGTGTGTGTGTGTGTGTGTGTCTTCATGGATTCCATGAAATGGACAGGGCAGTGCAGTTCTTTTTATTTTATTTTACAGATGAGTTTAGGTACATTAAATCCAGATCTTTTAAATTTTGTATTATGTTTAGTCCTGTGTCATGATAGAATTCTATGTCTTGAGTTTTCATGTTTAACCAAAAGACACATTTCCAAATCTTTTAATATGAAAGTACTCTGTCTTTAGGTGATTAAAAATTATCTTACTTTTTCTCTGCAATCTGAGAAAGCGACAGCATGTGAAAACTTCTGATCCATTGTACAATTACACTCCTCTCGAGTGGAAACGCCAGCACACTGTTTGTATTTACCAGTTTCCTGTGAACAGAAGCAACACAGGTTGACTTACATTTTTTGTGTTGCGGAATTTCTGTGAACTGAGTAAGTTTTCAATAAATACTTAATGAACAGAATTCCTGGGAAATTACAAGAGTCCATCAATAATAAAATAAGAGAGGCTAGGGATATGGCTCAGAGTGTTTGCCTATTATGTACAAGGCCTTGGGTTTGATCCCCAGCACCACAATGAATGAATGAATGAATGAATGAATGAATGAATGAAAGAAACAAAAGTATAACATTTTAAAATTTTATTTATTTATTTTTGTGGTACTGGGGATTGAACCAGGTGTGTTCTACCACTAAGCTACATCCCCAGTCCTTTATTTTTTTTCATTTTTTATTTTTTTTTGAGACAGGCTCTTGTTAAATTGCTAAGGCTGGCCTCGAACTTAAAATCCTGCCTCAGCCTTCTGAGTACCTGGGATTATGGGCGTGTGCCAACAAGCTTGCCCCGTTCATTTCTGAATTTTAATTATCTCCTTGAATGTTCATTTGTCAGTTGAGCTCAGTGCAGTTGCCTGTGTCACTCAGAATGTGGCACATCAGGACCATCAAACTCCCTGCTCTGAGCCCCTCCTCTCACAGGCACCAAAACAGCCCCAAAGGCGCTATGCTCGCGACCTCTACCAGTTGTGTTTCTCTGAGAGTCTGACTCTGCTTGAGAATTTCCTCAAACGTTTGGGCCTCTTAATGGAATCTATCCTGCATGTATCTATCCTGCATGTATCTTCCTATCATCCATTTATTTATTACCCATATTGATACATCTAACTGACACATTCCATTTGAAAATGTTTACTGATGTTTCATGGAGTTTGTCTAGGAGAGAATATATACATAAGTATACATATATATATTAAAAAATTGGTAAAATTATATATTTATTTTGGGGTGTGTTGAGGATTGAACCAAGGGTCTTGTACATGCTAAGCATGTGCTCAAACATGGAACTACATCCCCAGCCCCAGTCTAATCATATTTTTAAAAACATGAACATAAGGTCTCTTTCTTGCTTAAAACTCTTGGATGACTCTTCATTTCTCTTGGGATAAAATTCAAAATCCCTTGGTTGGCCTTGGAGTCCTAGCAGCTGAGGGCCCGCTGTTTCTCTCTCTTGCTCTTTAAGCTCCAGGCTGAACGGGTTTTCACCAAATTTTCCAAGGTCCCTGAGCCCTTTTCCTATTTCCACCTTTTGTGCCTAGTGTTTGCTCAGCCTGGAGCATTCTTTGCCTGCACTTTCCCCTTTTATATGCCACCACTTCAGCTTCCTCTCTTGGTCAGCCCCAACTCATCTATTGGTCATCACTGGGATGCCTTTCCTTGTGGATGACCTCCTAGACCCGGGAATAACAGGTCTGCAGTCACATTGCTTGTCATGTGTCTGGCTCTCCTTTTGGTCTGTCTGAAACTGCAGAAATGTTTTAAAATGAAGATTTCAGGACCTCACCCCATAGTTTCTGATCAAGTAGCATAAAGTGAGGTTGAGAAAGCTACATTATAAAAGTCCTTCCACTGAATTCTGCTTTGGGTTATACAGGGCCATACTCTTCAGAAACTCTGTACCAGGTGACAGTATTTCATTTGTACAGCTTTTTGTTTCATACCTGTTCTCTGTTAGACCAAAACCCATGAAGATATCAGGCTTACCTTGTTCAGTGTGGTATCCTCAGAGAATGTGGTCAGTGCCTAATGGCACTAGAAATGTTGAAAGTAACATTTGCTGGATGCATACAAGGTGCATTTTAAAAAGCCCCTCTTATTTACTTAGGCATAAATTAGTACATTTCCTATTTAACTCAAGGGAATTCTGGGGGGCGGGGAAACTCCAGAAAACGAAGGCTTTTCATGTAAAAATCGTAAAGTCATGTTCCAACAGAGGTGGTTCTACTGATAATACAGGGTTTACGTTTGGTAGAAAGTGGAATTGAGGAAGAATTCAGTATCATAGTTGCTCACTGCCTGGAGCTAAATTTCTTATCCTTAAATCCAAGATTTGATAACTAGTATGTTAACTCTGTGTGTGTGTGTGTGTGTGTGTGTGTGTGTGTAATATGTTTATATATGGCTTTTATTTATTTATTTATTTATTTATTTATTTATCTAGTAGTACTGGAGACAGAACCCAGGACCCAGTTCATGCTAGGCAAGTGCTCTACCACTGATATACACCCCCAGTTCTGCAGTTTATATCTTAAATGTCCCCCGAAGGCCATATGTTGAAGGCGTGGTCACCACACAAGAGGACCAAGATGGTGGACTCTCCAGATGGAATCCTTCAGAGGTGCAGCCTAAATGAAGGAAGTTAGTTATTGGACGGCTGCCCTTGGAGAGGATGCTGGTACCCCCACACACTCTCTCTGTCTCTGCTTCCCAGACTCTATGACAGGAGCAGCTTTGCTCTACCATGTGCTCCCCACTACGACTTTCTGCCTCACCACAGGTCCAAAGCAAAAGGACCAAGTGACCATGGCCTGAAATCTCTGAAACTGTGAACCAAAATAGATCTTTCCTTCCGATAAGTTGTCTCAGGTATCTTCTCATAGTGATGAAAAGCTGATTGATACACCATATAAATGTGTATTATTGGCTTGTTCAACATTTTTTAAGTGCTCCTTTCTGACACTCTTCTGGGTATTGGGGATACAGTAAAAAACAGCTCAGAAACTTGTCTTATGAGCTTACCTTGTTATGGGGTCAGAAATATAATAAACAAATGAGTAAGAGACATAAATTATAATAAGTGATATGGAGAAAAATAAGGAAGAGAAGAGGGAAGAGGACAGTGGAGATAGGGATTATGATTACAAATAGTGAGTAGTCAGGGAAGGCCTTACTAACATTTAAGAAAAAATCTGAAGAAGGCAATGATTGAGCCCTGTGATATGTGGCAAAAGATCATTCCAGACAGAGGGATTTCCTGAAATTGCAAAGGCCCTGAGGTGAAACATGTCTGGCATACTTGAGAAACAGCAAAGAGGACAGCGTGGCTGGAGCAGATTGCCGAAAATCAGGTCAGGTGTAATACCAAGGCCAAATCAGGAATGCAGTTTTCCCTCTAACTGAGAATGGAAGACAGTGGAGACTTCTGAACCACAGAAATGCCTGTTATGCCTTTGTGTGAGTTCAAGCAGATATGTATATAGGTAGGTGGGTGCATTTTTCTGAAGATTGCATGAACATCTATGAGGTGTCCTCAAGATGTTACCCCATAATGTGCTTTTGCTCTGAACCTGATGGCTCCCTGGCAAGCTACCTGGCTTACTCTCCCTCCAAAGAAGCAAGGTGCTGCTGGTGGTTGATTATTTTCTAGGCAGAATCTTAGCAGCAGTTTAAATGCACCTGTATTGAAGCAAACCATCTTCTTTCCTCTTGGATACCATTACTTTCACAGGATTGAAGGCTTGAGATGGGTCTGAGGTCTCTTGCCCCACCTATCGTCTTTGAAATCGTAATAAGAGCCAGGGAGAGGTCAAGAGTCCATTTAGACTTCTTGGCTCCAACTCTGTATTTGAGAGTGGCAGTTAAGGAAGACAGAATAAAGTAGTGGGAGGAGAAACAGGGGTCGCAGTAATTGCTATTAGTAGAAGTAGTAGTAATAGTAATAAAAATGATATAATAATAATAATGATAATGATCTTTTCACTTAATCTACACAGCTGGGTTCATCTGTAATTTTACTGAATGATTCCTTGAATACAAATAAGTACTCCATTAGTTTGTTTATAAAAAATATTTACCTTGGACTTACGAAATAGATTTCTTGGTATAGGTTTGCTAGGATCTGCATTATAAAAATTATCTGTGAGTGGAATAGCAATTCCCATATTAGATGGAGGCCTGTAGTTTACCTATAAGTGATTAGACAAAGAAAATGTGAAATTCATTATTATTTTCTAAGTCTGAAAATAGCTTATAGAAAAGTAGTCAATTCAAGTATTTCATTTTTAGCTCCAGGTAATAAAGTAAATTTCCCATCCCCCAAAACTCCTGCCATTTGCTGTAATTTCAACCACCCCAACCTATGGTAATATCACTTGGAACCTGTAAGTGAAAAATACTTTCAGTACCTAAAATAGCTGCCATAAAGTCAGTGCAATAATGGTTAAGGATTTTTATAAAAGAGACAGTGATTTTTGTCAGTAAATAATCCTTTAAGTTTAGTTATTTACTTTTTGTCCCAAAGAAAATTATAAGTAGTAATTTAGTAAATTTTTATTTAAAAAAGAGTACCAGATTCTGACAAGGCAAGAGTTAAATTATTACACTGAAATGGGTCCAGTCAGATACATTAACTTAGGATAAGTCAACATAAGGGCAGGGCAAACGCTGTGGTTTGAGGATTATATATATTTTTATCCCTGGTTCCTCCTTCTCTTTCTGCTTCCTGGCTGCCATGAGCTAAGTGGATTTTGTCTACTATGTCCTTCTGCCACGATGTTCTGCCCTGTCTCAGGCCCAGAGCTATGGGGTTAGCTGACCATGGACTGAACCTCTGGAACCATGAGCTGAAAAAAACTTTTCCTTCTCTAAGTCATTCTTTTTGGCCACAATGATGAAAAACTGACTAGCGCAGAAATTGGTACTAAGAGTGGGGTCATTGCTGTGACTAACCTGACCATGTTGTTCAGAAGCCTTTGGCTTGTGGGAGGAGTTTGGAGAAGTTTGGAGATATGGGCTGGAGAAGCCATAGAAGGTTGTAAGCAGAGCTTAATGGGCAATTCTGGTGGGAGCTCAGTTGGACAGTAAAGACTGTGCTCATGAGTTTTCAGAGGGGAGTGGGGACTCTATTGGGAATTGGACTAGAGGACATTCATGTTACATTCTGGCAAAGAAGTTGTCAACATTTTGTCCATGTCCTGAGATTTTCTGCGAGAGTAAATTTAAAGGTAATGAACTAATAATATGGTGGAAGAAATTTCAAGGCAGCACAGCATTCAGGCAGTGGCATGAATGCTGCTGGCAGATTTTAGCTAGGTTTACTGTGAGAATTGGAAGCAGAGAGCAGAGAGGCAGGATTTGAAAAAACTTTCAGTTTGGTCAGAAAAGAAAGCACATATAAAATCGGGGCCAAGGAAGTTGTTGAAGAGATTGTAATCAAGAAAGAGAAGTTATGGACTTTGCAGAAACAACAGGAAAGATGCCCTGAGGGCATCTCAGGAATCAGCAGAACCACACCCAATGCAGGCTCAAGGGTGTAGAAGTGAAAATTTGTTTAAGAGACCTTGAAGCCACCCTGCATGCATAGGGTTGCCTAGAAAGCTGTTTCCTCAGGATTCATTTAACTGTGTTCAGTTGTCTAGGCATTCAGAAGTCACTGCAGCCATAGTCCAAGGGGGCCGGGCTACAGCTTGAGATGACTTCACACCTCAACATCATTCACATGGTGCTGGTTCTGCATGGATGCAGGAGGCTAGAATTAAGGGGTAATGGAGGCTTACACTGAGATTTCAGAGAAAGGCCTGGGAGGCCTAGAAAAGTGTAGCAGGGTCAGAATCCCTGCAGGCAGCCCATGAAAGGTCAATGCATGAAGCTATGAGAAGGAAGCTGAAGATGCAGATGCACTGGATTAAGAGATGCCAACAACATGGAACATCTGCTGAGGACAGATACTGGTTGTGACCATAGCCAGCCTAAGAGAAAGGTCATGTGGACTGCAACTGGCAAGGCCATAGGGGTGGAGCCCCTTGAAGATCACATCTTGCTATTATGTGCACTGAATATGGAACATGGAGCTACAGGACTGGTTTGCCCAAGTGAATTTTGGTCTTGTTCTGGTCCTATCCCATCACTTTTTTCTATGTCCCATATTTCTTTTATTCTTCTTCTTCTTTTTTTTTTGGTGGTGCTGGGGATTGAACCCAGGGCCTTGTGCATGAGAGGCAAGCACTCTACCAACTGAGCTATATCCCCAGCCCTTCTATGCCCCATATTTCTTCCTTTTGCAATGGGAATGCTTACTATGTGCCATTACATATTAGCTATATGCAACTTGCTTTTGATCTTTCTAGGGGCTCATGGTAAAAAATTTGCCTTGAGCCTCAGATGAAACTTTGGACTGGGACTTTGGGGCAAAACTGGAGCTGTTAAGACTATGAGGACTCTTGAAAATGGACAAAATGCATTTTGCACTATATATGGGCATGAGTTTTGGGGGTTCAGAGGTGGAATGTTATGGTTTGGATGAGGTATTCCCCAAACTCCTGTGTTAATACAGGAATTGAAATGATTGGATTACAAGAACTGTAACCTAATTTGTGGATTAATCCATTTGATGGATTTCTAATTTGAAATCACTACTTTACTGGGTGGTAACTAAAGGCAGGTGGGGTGCAGCTAGAGGAGGTAGGTCATTGGGGAGGTAACTTAGAATTCTACACTTTGTATCCTCTTTCTCTGTTTCCTGGTTGCCATGAGCCATGAACTGAGTTATTTTCCTCTGCCATGCCCTTCAGCCCTGATGTTCTGCCTTACCTTACGCCCAGAGTAATGGTGCCAGCTGACCATGGTCTGAACCTCTGAAACTATGAGCCAAAATAAACTTTTCCTCCTCTAAGTTGTTCTTTTGGGGGTATTTTGGTCACAGTGATGAAAAGTTAACTAAATAGTGGTGCTGGGGATCAAACCCAGGGCCTTGCTCATGCTAAGCAAGTGCTTTACTACTGAGCTGTATCCCCAGTCCCCAGTATACTTAGATTTCTTACCGGCAAAGTTTTGATCATATTAAAACCCTGACTGTCTTTGTGAACTCCTCTAATCCAGTCTTCAAATGGGATAATTATGCTGGAAACATGATGCATAGATCTGAGATAGCTACAGCTACTTTTCAATGTTGGCACCACTGTTGTAACGAAGCACTTTGTTGATGCTGTCCAGACAATCAATGCTAGTGAAGTTGAACCCTGAAAATATTTAAACAGATGAACTTTATTTAAAGTAACTGGTATGGGCTGAATCGTGTCCATGCAAAATACCCCAAACCTCTAGTACTTCAAGATATGACTATATTTTCAGATTGGGCCTTTGAAGAGGTAACTGAGGTAAAACGAAGTCATTTGGGCATGCCCTAATCCAATATAACTGGTGAGATTGGGACATAGCACCCAGAACTAGGGGCAACCATGTGAGGTCACAAGAAGACAGCCATCTTTGAGCCAAAAAGCCTCAGTACATGCCAATAGTCTGATATTGGACTTCTAGACCCCAGAACTGTGCAAAAGTAAATTTCTGTTTTTTAAGCTACTCCAGTCTGAATTATTTTGTTGTGGCAACCCTCTCAGACTATTATAGTAACCAAGTAAAGAATATAGAAAAAAGAAAATAAATAAGAAAAGTATGACAATATAATGATAAATTTGACCATGAGAATCTGTTTTAGAGTAAATCATACCAGAAAACATTTTTTTTTGGGGGGTGCTGGGGATTGAACCCAGGGCCTGTGCATGAGAGGCAAGCACTCTACCAACTGAGCTATATCCCCAGCCCCTAGAAAACAAATTCTTTTACATGAAGAAATATATTCCAATATCATTGGTTTTGGAAAATATTTGGAAATGACCAAGGATCAAGAAGGACTTGCATCAAACTCAGATCCATAAGGTTTCCCTCATTTACTGATAAGCACCTTAATATTCACTTTGATGATATGAATAGAATAACTTTAATTGATCTATACTTTGAAAAAAATTATACACTTAGCAATTACTATATTTCATAAAGATAGGTTTGGGGTAAGAATTAAGGCACAGTAAATATATTTGATCCTTGATCAAAATTAAATTATTAATGAAGTGCAATAAATACTATTTGAAAACTTTTTTTGGAACTTTAAAAAAATGTAGAAATACTAGTAACTACTGCAGTGATGTCATAAACTCTGGTAGTGCAGTTTCTTCTCTGGTTCAGACCCAGTAGTCACTACAAATTATACATTATTACATACTTTTACCAAACACATTGAACCTGAATTTAAGCAGAGTTCCAATATTAAAGAAAATATAGGGCATTAAAGACACAAGTTAAGGGCTGGGGATTGTAGCTCAGTGGTGGAGTGCTTGCATGGCATGTGTGAGGCCCTGGGTTCGATTCTTAGCACCACATATAAATAAATAAAATAAAAGGTCCATTGACAACTATTTTTTTTTAAAAAGACATAAGTTAAGTAAGATACAAGGAAACAAACAGAGAAATACAGAATGTTGGACATTCCATAGTATAACTGACACGATTTCTATAATTTGATGGCAGGGAAAGAAATGTACTGTAGGGGTCCTTGATTAAAACTGAAAAGAGAAAACAGCTACATAATTCGTGAATCTTGTTTGTATTTTAGTTCAAACCAACCAATTGTAAACATTTTTTTTGAGAAAATTGGGGAAATATGATTGTAAGCTAGGTTTTATATAATACCTAAATTTAATTTAAAAATTTAGGGATGATGCGGCATTGCTGTTATGTGAGAGAAAGGAAGTATGTGGGAGTGAAATGACATGATGTTGGCTGTTCCTTTAAAAACAAATCAGGCCAGGAACAGTGGCACACACCTGTAATCCCAGCAGCTCAGGAGGCTAAAGCAAGAGGATCATAAGTTCAAAGCCAGCCTCAGCAGTTTTGCAAGGCTCTAAGCATCTTAGCAAAACCCTGTCTCAAAAAGGGCTGGGGATGAGGCTCAGTGGTTAACTTGGGCTCAATCAACAGTCCTTTCTTGCTCACAAAATATATATGTCAGAATATAAATAAAAATTTAAATAGTAATGATAAAAGTAGCACAATCTTGACTATGGTTTTATCTGGGTAATGGGTACACAGAAGATCTACTTTTGTGTATACCTGAAAGTTTTCATGACAAAAAGGTTTAGAATATGTAGAAAAAGATTTATTGATTTTGAAATGATGAAAACACATGGTTATGGGCTGGGGATATGGCTCAGTTGGTAGAGTGCTTGCCTCGCACGCGCAAGGCCTTGGGTTTGATCCCCAGCACCGCGGGGGGGAAAAAAAAAGAAAACACATGGTTAAGTGAAATGAGCACATTTCAAAAAGTGTATATATAATGCTTTCTGTTTTATGGAAATAATTAAAAGAGACTGTAAATTAATAGTTACTGAGCATTTTCTAGGTTCTAGACATTGTTATTTATTAGATATTTTTAGTTGTAGATGAACACAATACCTTTATTTTATTTATTTATTTCTATGTGGTGCTAAGGATTAGCACCAGTGCCTTATATGTGCTGGGAAGTGCTCTACCACTAACTACAACCCCAACGCTTATTTATTTATTTTTACAGTGCTGGGAATGGAACCCAGGATCTCAGGCATGCTGAGTCAGCACTCTACCACTGAGCTACACCGCAGGCCAGACATTGTTTTAGATGCCCTACTGTATTATCACACTTAATTCTCAGAACATGGAATAGGTAAGATTCCTATTATCTCCATTTTAGAGATGAGAAAACAGTCATGCTAAAGTAACTTTTCCAAGGTCACAGAAGACAGCACCAGAGTGAGACCTAACCTAGGTCGTCTTCTCCAGAGCTCACACCTTTAACCTCTGGTTTGAAACCCTCCTGTGCCTTTTCAATACTCTACATGTTAAAAGTGCTTAGTCAAGTTTGGCCTGGTGGCATGTGCCTGTGATCCCAGCAACTTGGGATACTGAGGCTACAGGATCCTAAGACTGAGCCCAGCCTGGGCCACATATGAGACCCCCATCCTAAAAAAGAAAGAAAGAAAGAAAGAAAAAGAAAGAAAGAAAGAAAGAAAGAAAGAAACAAACAAACAGTTATGCTCCATAGGCAGGATTCAGTGTACTTTTAAAATTCTCTTTCTTAGCTTACATTCTAAATTTTCTATAATTAATAGACCTTTTTGTAATTAAAGAAAATCTTACTTGACGGAAAGATCTGCTAGTTACAGAGATTGTCACTAGATAACTATGAGTATCATCGAAGACACCTTCCATTTTAACTTCCAACAACATTGGGTTTCCAACTAATACTTCCACTAGCGGGTATTCAATTATTTGAAAATCTATGGAAACAATGTCAAGAGTGAATACTGCATAATAAAAATTATAAACACAATTTAATAATGATTGATTAATCAGGGGCCCAGAACGTCTACAGAATCTTTTATGAAGGGTAGCAAATACAGTTAGCGATTTATATAGAGGCAATTTTAATAATTCTTAGGAAAATGTTCCTTCATAAATATTTTAGACAAGAAATGTTGCTTTCCTTCACCCATCATTCCTGTCAGGTTCTCAAATATATATAAAGGTCACTTGGATAGTACTGGCTATGTTAGTTGGTAGGCAGGTACTTTTAAGGACAATCACCTATGCTTGTGGGGTAGTAGAATAGCTGTTGCCCCTTTGAAGGACTGTTAATGTTCCTTCAAAGTTGGTTTTTTGTTTGTTTGTTTCAGAGAAGGTCCTATAGAGACCCTTACAAGGAACCAGCCCGAACTGCAGATTCAGTCTGACTCAGAAGAGTAAACTTTGCTCATTACAATACTAAATTCTCTGCCCAGGGGCATTTCTGTCTGCCATTTTTGGACATGTGATGTATGATCTTGAACTGAGCATGCTCAGGAATATGCCAGCTTCACATGTGATGATGAGTCTTTCCTATAGAAAAATGTACAGAAGTTTCCCCAATAAGAGTCCCTTGCTTTCTTTGTTTGGGGAGGCAGTGCTTTGGGAATTATCCCCAGTGCTCTCCTAACTTGCTGCAAGTAATAAAACTTTGTCACTCACAATTGCTTGTTGTTTTTATTGGCTTTGTACTCACCAGGAGGCAAACCTGATGTATTTGGTTACAGTTACACGGAATTGGGTAACCTTGCAGAAAGGTAGAGAATAGATACTGTTTAAGGGGCGGCCAGTCAATTGTTGCCAAGAGAAAACTCTTAGGCATTTCAAGTAAAGTACTGTATGTCATCAGACCACTTTCTGCTGATAGGTCACCTGATGGCAACCTTGCCAGGCTAAGAACCTTATTGGAAAACGATATTTGACATACAATGTGGTCCAACTTGTCCTCTTTATTAATCAGTAAACTAAGGTTGAGAAATAATAAATCATTTGCTAATGGTCCCCATCTGAAGCTGTTTCCCTCAAACCAAAGTGACCTGGCATAAGTGCTTCCTAATCTTTAACAGAGGATTTGGTTAAAGTGTGGATTAACCAGGTCAGGCGTGAGGTCTGAGATTCTGTATTTCTAACAAGTGCCCACATAACATTCACATGGCTTGTCCAGGGACCACACTTCGAATAGCTTGGACTAGACTAATCGTTAGAAACAGGCAATTGCTCTATTTAGGGGAAATTTGACTATCTTTAATATTCCAGATTTCTGGGAAAGTCAGATAACTTAGTTTTGGTTTGGTAACCCAAAATTTTACCATGAATGACTCTATTTTGATTTTTATTTTGGTCTGTTGGGGTGCCTTGCAGGAGCTTAGTGTCAAACAATGGTCTCCTATAATTTTTGTTTAGCAATCCTTAATAAGTTTAGTATCACTTGATAAAAAAAATTAAGATGTTCTAATTTAATTATACAGGCAGAAGGTGGAAGGCAGAAGACATAAAGAAGTTAGCCAAAAACCAACAAATGAATGTTTCACAGTCCTGATTCCTGAATGTAGTTGAAACCCTGACTTAAAACTTATAAAGTGCCGGGGGTGGTGGTGCACACCTATAATCCCAGCAGCTCAGGAGCCTGAGGCAGGAGGATCTTGAATTCAAAGTTAGCCTCAGCAAAAGTGAGGTGCTAAGTAACTTAGTGAGACCCTGTCTCTATACAAAATACAAAATAGGACTGGGGATGTGACTCAGGGATCAAGCGCCCCTGAGTTTAATCCCTGGTATCATACCCCCTGTCCCCAAACAAACAAACAAACAAAATACACTGTGCCACTGTATCCTGGTTACATATAAAATTTCTAGACTGTTAACACCAACCAATGAAGGAGAGAATGAACTTCAAGCAGCAAGCACTTCTCCTCATGGATTGGCCATCTATCGCAAAACCTTTCCGTACTTTGAGTTATTCCACCCCTCTTAGCTATAGCCAAAATAAACCCTTTTTTATTTCCTTAACCCAATTTTTTTTTTTTAATTTTAATAGTGTTATTGACTCTTAGGTCAGGCAACAGTTTTACAACTCCTACCCAGCCCTGCTGCTCATGGTTGTGGGAGATGTCTCAGGACTTGGTTCTTCTCTGGCTAGCATCTAAAATGGCTTAATAGACCCTTTTTATTCAGAGACATCTCAGTCTCAAGAGTCTTGGTTGAGCATAGTTAAATGAGGAAAAGTACAGTATTCTCAGTAAAAGCTATTTTTGCCTTAAATTAAATACCTAAAATGAATATAACAAAACCAAAGTAATTTAAAGGTTCTCATATCAGAGGGCAGCAAAAAAAATCTAAACTAAAATCCTGTGTAAACTTGAAATGGTCATTTAATCTAATTTTCATTTTTAACATGAGGAATGTAATCTAGATTTTTAGGGCCATTATAGAAATTAAATTAAGTAATGTCTAAACAATCATTTAATACAGAGTCTTGCACACAAGTGCTTGGTAATTAGAAGCTTTATTTACTTTTTGCAGTTCTGGGGATTGAACTCATGGCTGCTCTACCACTGAGCTACATCAAAAGGCTTTTTGAAATTTTCTTTTGAAACAGGGTTTCCCAGGCTGGCCTCAAACCTGTGATCCTCCTGCCTCAGTCTCCCACGTAGCTGGGATTATAGGCCTGCAGCATGGTGTCTGTGGCTTTGGTTTCCATAATGTCTGCCATTTTATTCATAACAATAATGGCAGAATTGAGTGTGGTGGTAGACACCTGTAATCCCAGCAACTCAAGAGGCGGAGGCAGGACGATTCCAAATTTGAGGCTAGCCTCAGAAATTTAGTGAGTCCTATCTCTAAATAAAAATTAAAAAGGGCTGGGGGTGTAGCTTGGTGGAAGAGGGTCCCTGGGTTCCATTCCCAGTACTAGGGTTAGGGATTGGGGGAGAAACCAAAGTTAAAGTAAACATCAGAATATTTTAATGAAAAAAAAAAAAGAGTATTTCAAGGAACAACAACAACAACAACTCCTTTGATCCCTCCTCCAACAATAACAACTTACCTTTTGAATTAGGTATGACCTTAATTTTGAAAACCTGAGAGTTTCCCAGATCGATGTACTTCACAACATTGAGGGATAGTGAATCATCAGGTTGTTGAATCCAATAATTACACGGCTTTGCAAATATAGACCATTTTCGTCCATTCACAGACCCAAAGTTGTATAAGAACCAGTCGTTCGTGTTAAAGTCCATTTTAGCGTGGATAGTTTCAGGCATGGTAGCGAAAGCCAGAGCATTATTATCATCCAAAATTTCTGTGATCAGGAAGCTGCTGAAACCAGGAATCACAACAGTCTTTTCTATATCTGAGGTTTTAAATGAGGAATCTGCAGCGAGAGATAAAAGAGAAATGATTTGGTGTACCAGAAAACAGGCAATGTTCACCAAGCAAACTGGTGGACATAACTGACAAATACACCATCTGAATTTTAAACTATGATCTTAACAGAATAAAACATTTACCAGATTTTGGGTTATAATCCAAATATATTTTATAGAAAGTTTTTCATGAATTTGCTACACACAAAGCTATACCTTAATGTTTACTATGAAACAATTCTAGAAACTCACAACAGGAAAAAATAATATGTAGAACTAAATAAAGTTGATTTCTTCTTCTTCTCCTCCTCCTTCTTCCTCCTCCTCCTCTTTTCTTCTCCTTCTCCTTCTCCTTCTCCTTCTTCTTCTTCCCCCTCCTCCCCCTCCTCCTCCTTCTTCTCCTCCTCCTTCTTCTTATTCTTTTCTTTCTCTCTTTTTTTTTCCTGATAAGTTCCTGTTATATTGCCCAGGTTTGAAATCCAGGGCTCTGGCAATTCTCAGTTTTCTAAGGATCTGGGACTACAGGTACCATAAGTAGGCACTCTAACACTGAATTATGTCCCAAGCAATAAAACAGCCTTTATTCACAGATTATATGATGTTCTATGTAGAAAATCCCAAAGAACCAACAAAAATCTGGAATTTATGAGATTATAGCAAATTTGAGGAATATGAGCTTAATATATAAGCTAATTGTTTTCCTATATACCTTCAATGAACAGGACTTAAAATTAAAAATGCATCTTCACTTATGTAGCATCAAGAAAAAAAGAGAAAAAAAACATATCAAGCTGACAAAAATCTAAATGACAAAAACCTACAAATTTTGAATGCAAAAACCAAAGGAGATTTGGGCCTACTTTTTCTTCTATTAGGTGCAGGGTCTCTGCTCTAGTGCCTGTCTTTGATCCACTTTGAGTTTTGTTCAGGGTGAGAGATAGATGTTTAATTTCATTTTGTTACATGTGGATTTCCAATTTTCCCAGCACCATTTGTTGAACGGGCTACCTTTCTTCCAGTGAATGTTTTTGGTGCCTTTGTCTAGTATGAGATAACTGTATTTATGTGAGTTTGTCTCTGTGTCTTCTATTCTGTTCCATTGGCTTTCATGTCTGTTTTGGTGCCACTACCATGCTGTTTTCATTACTATGGCTCTGTAGTATTTAAAGTCTGGCATTGTGATGCCTCCTGCTTCACTCTTCTTGTTAAGGATTGCTCTGCTGTTCTGGGTCTCTTATTTTTTCCAAATGAATTTCATGATTGCTTGTCCTAGTTTTATGAAGAATGTCATTCACCATTTTGGTCTAGGATCTGACTTCCTTAACAGGACTCATACAGCACAAGAAGTAAAAGTGAGAATCAATAAATGGGATGGTATCAAACTGAAAAGCTTCTTCACAGCAAAGGAAACAATAATGGTAAGAGAATGGGAGAAAATCTTCAGCACAAGCACCTCAGCTACAGCATTAATCTCTGGGATATATAAAGAACGCAAAAACTCAACACCAAAAAACAACCCAATCAATAAATCAAGGAACTGATCAGATACGTCACAGAAGATATACAATCAACACATATATGAAAAATTGTTCAACATCTCTAGCAATTAGAGGAATGCAGATCAAAACTAAGATTTCGTCTCACTCCAGTTGGAATGGCATATAAATAATACAAGCAACAGTGGGCTGGGGTTGTGGCTCAGTGGTAGAGCGTTTGCTTGGCATGTGTGCTGCAATGGGTTCGATGCTCACCATCACATAAAAATAAATAAATAAAATAAAGGTATTGTGCCCAGCTACATCTAAAAAATTTTTAAAAAGAATACAAAAACAAATGTTGGTGAGGATGTGGGAAAAACAGTACACTCACATTGTTGGTGGGAATGTAAATCGGTGCAACCATTATGGAAAGCGACATGGAGATTCCTCAGAAAACTTGGAATGGAACCACCATTTGACCCAGTTATCCCACTCCTTGCTTTATACCCAAAGGACTTAAAATCAGCATACTATAGTGATGCAGCCACATCAATGTTTACAGGAGCTCAACTCACAATAGTTAAACTATGGAAGCAACCTAGGTACCCTTCAGAAGATGAATGGATAAAGAAAACATGATGTATATACATAATGGAATATTATTCAACCTTAAAAAAGAATGAAATTATGACATTTGCTGGTAAATGGATGGAACTGGAGAATATCATGCTAAGTGAAATAGGCCAATCCCAAAAATCCAAAGGCCAAATGTTTTCTCTGATATGCAGACGCTAACTCACAATAAAGGTCGGGGGTGGGTGCTAGGGAAGAATAGAGTTACTTTTAGATTAGGTAGAGGGGAGTGAAGGAAGGGGAAGGCATATGGGGGTAGGAAGGATAGCAGAATGAATCAGACATTATTACCCTAAGTACATATATGAGTACATGAGTGCTGGGATTCTACATCATGTATAATCAGAAAAATGAGAAATTATATTCCATTTATGCATGATGTATCATAGTGCATTATGTTGTCATGCATAACTAACTAAAACAAATTTAAAAAATAAAGAAAAAAAAAAACCAAAGAAGATGTAAGTAAATGGTAAGACATGCCATTTTCATGGATTAAGACATCTCAATATTGTTAAAATGTCAGCTCCCCCCCATTTCAATTATAAATTCCAGCCAAATGAAAATTCTAATAAGTTATTTCATTGATATAAAAAAATTGATTCTAAAGGTTATTTGGGAATGCAAAAGATACAGAATGGTCAACACAATACTGAAGAATAAATTTACAGGAATGACACACCAACCTTAAGACTCACTATAAAGCAACAGTGATCTCCATAGTGTGACATTTTGGGAAAACAGACAAACAGAGTAATGAAACAAAGCCAAGAAGCTCAGATATAAACTCACACAAATATAGTCAAATGATTGCTCACAAAGGAGCAAAGGAAATTCAAAAGAAAAAGTACAGTCTTCTCAACAAGTGTTGTGGGAATTTTTGGACATATAGTGAATTAGACATATAGTGAATTGTGGACATAATTTTGGACATACAGTGAATTATGAATTTTGGACATATAGTGAATTATGCATATAGTGAATTAGACATAGAACTTATAACTTTCACAGATTTTATTCAAAATGAATCATAAACTGAAATGTAAAATGCAAAATTTAGAACCTCTTTATTTTTAATTAATTAATTAATTTTTATATTTTCTAGTTGTTGATGGACTGTTATTTTATTCATTTATTTATATGCAGTGCTGAGAATTGAACCCAGTGCCTTACACATGTGAGTCAAGTGCTCTACCACTGAGCCACAACCCCAACCCCTAGAACTTCTTAAAGATAACATTGGAGTGGGCTGGAGTTGTGGCTCAGTGGTAGAGTACTTGCCTAGCATGTGTGAGGCACTGGATTTGATCCTCAACACCACACATAAATAAATGAGTAAAACAAAGGTCCGTCAACATCTTAAAAAGAAAAAGGTAACAGGAGAAAGTCTAGATGACGTTGGGTTTGGCAATAAGGTTGTAGATACAAAACCAAAAGCAGGGTCTATGAGTGAGAAAATTGATAAATTGAACTTTATTGGAATTAGGTTTCTGTTTTATGAAAGGCACTTAATTGAATGCAAAGACAAGACACAGAAGGGGACAAAATATTGAAAACCTTTAATAACAGACTGGTATCTAAAATATACAAAGAACTCTTCACACTCATTAAGAAAATAAACAACCAATTTAAAATTGGGAAAAATATCTGGAAAGATATCTCACCTGAGATATACTGATAGCAAATAGGATATGACAAGATATTTGGCATGCTATGCCTTCAGGGATTTACAAATTCATACAACATCGAGTGCCACCATAAACCTAGCAGAGCAGCTAAAACTGAAGACACAGATACCACCGAATACTGATGAAAATGAGAAGCAATAAGGTCTCTCATTCATTCTTGGCATGAATGGAAAATAGAACAGTCATTTTGGAAGACAGTGTGGAATGTTCCTACAAAGATAAGCCATAAGGGCTGGGGTTGTAGCTCAGTGGTAGAACAGGTAGAACACTTGCCTAGCATGTGTGAGGAGGCACTGGGTTCAATCCTCAGCACCACATATAAATAAATGAATAAAATAAAGGTCCATCAACAATTTAAAAAATTAAAAAAAGATAAGCCATATGATTCAGTAATCACACTGCTAGGCATTTCTCTAGAGTTGCAGACAGATGTCCACACAAAACTCTTCACAAGAACATTTCTGGTAGACTTAATTAGAACTGCCCTAAAGTAGAAACACTATGTGCCTTTCTAAAGTTGAATGGGTAAGCTGTAGCATATCCGTACCATGGAACGTCACTCATGAAACAAGCTAATCTGAAATGGCTGTAAACAATATGATTCCAAGTAAACAACATTCTGGAAAAGGCAAAACTATAGAGATGGCAAAAATTCAATGGTGTCCAGGATTTTAGAGGGAAGAAATGGAATAGATGAAGGGGAGGAATGATGAATAGATGAAGCACGGAGGGTTTTTGGACAGTGAAATTCTTCTGTGTGATGCTGTTGTGATGGGCTGACAGATTTGGCTCCATAGAAATGTTACAGGCCAGGCTATATGGGCAATGACTAAACAGACTCCATTTTGCTCTGAGACTCCATGTTATGTAGGAAATGAGCTTCTCCCATGGGAACACCCCACCTCTGTATCCATCAACAATTGCTTAACTTCTTCCATGGGAACACCCTGCCTCTGTACCCATCATCAGTCACTTAGCATGACATGTTTAACAATGCAAAATGGTGATTCTTACATGATGAAAAATTGTTCTCTTTTGATTCCTATGTTAGTAACCATTAGTAACCATTCTTTAGTTTTTACCTAGGTAGGGGTCATTTTGACCCCCTTCCCCCTCTGCTAATGATTTCATAATGTAAGTTTGTAATTTTGAATCATAGCAACAGACACTTGTGATTTTTAGCATAAGAACCCCTGCAAACCTATGGTCAGGGATGTTGTGATGGGCTCCCAATAGCCATTTTTTGGGCATTGTGTGAGATAGTCAGCTGGCCAGCTTAATAAAGACTCTCAAATTTGGACTTCTCAGTGGTGAATGGTCTGTTATTAAGTTGTGCCCCATAACACTGTCATGGTAGACACTGGATACAGGCATTTGTCAAAACCCACACAACTACACTACACGAAAGAGTGAATTGTCATTCAAACTAAGGACTTCAGTTACTAATAATGTATAGCTTCACAGATTCTCATCATCAAATGTGATATACTGGCTTATGAATTGTAGCAAATATACTATGCAAATACTAGAAGTTAAAAATAGGGAAAACTGAGTTGAGGAGAAGGGGTACTAATATAGTCCATGAAAATTAATTTTCTTCAAATCCTGTACTGCCTACTAAATTTTTCTGTAAAACTAAAAATTCTCTGAAAATTAAAGTCTATTAAATAAAAAAGTGAATAAAACACCATTCCTTAGAGGATTTGCAACAACAAAATGAAACAATATTACATTCAGAATGATACCATTTTCATTTAACAATATAAAACCCAAAATATTTTAACACAGGGATGCACACACAAGCCATGAAACTATAAAGTAAAGCAAGGAAATTGACTTATAATTCACAATACTGGCTCCATCTCCAGAGAACTGGGATGATGTGGTCTTCAGGAATCATTTCAACTGGGGGGTGTTGTAGGCAGGCTTTTTCCAAGTCTTTGGTTGTCATTGTGAGAGACATGCTCACCTATCCGTGCCCAAAGAATGGACTAAGAGACACAAGGGACCGCAAAAAGAGAGGCTTTACTTCTCTTAATGACAGTCTTGCAAGATTGGGTGCCTGGTGGTCAGGGACACACAGATTGGGTACAACCAGTCTTTTATCCCCTAGGGTGCAAGGTCCCTCTCCCAGTTCCTCATTGGTTGAGTACCATGGGGTGCACAGTCTTCCTAAACTCCACTGAGGTTTTACTGTCTCCTGTTGGTTTTTTAGAGAAATGTACCTTCACTTGTCCCCACCTCCCTGTGGCTGGGAAAGTCCCCTTGGATTGACGGCCTGTTTGTCAAGGGGCTGTGAATCTTTACACTTTGGTGTTGCCTGCTTGCAACTTTTCATTCTGCTGTCCCCTCCAGCTGCCTTTCCTTTATCCAAGTGATTTTGCATTTAAAGCTAAATTCTGTATTTTGAAAAAGGACCACTGGACTTTCTATTTCTCACATCATTAAGTGGATGTTTCCTTTACAGTATTTCAGTTGGCTGTGACTGTTTCCCTTTTATGTATATGGAATACTCTGCATACGTAATACTTGAAATTAAGTTTCTAGAATGCAAACTTAATGTGCAAATCTTAATGCGTTTTGAATTGCTAGCAACAAGCTGTTGAAAGTAATTCTTTATAAGCTAACATAGACTAGTAAGATAGATTTTTTCAAGGCCTAAAATATGTCTAATAAAGGATACAAATTTATTATAATAGAAAAAGTGCACACTGAAGACATCTAAATGTAACGAAGAAACTGGGAAGATGACAGGTGTCCTTAAAAGAAGACAGAACATCACTGTAATATAAACTTCCCAAATAGACATAGTGTTTTTTCAAATTATGCTAAATTCATAGACAGGTTTGCTTTGTTTGTTGATAAACTTGAGAAAAACCTCTTCTAAAAACAGAAATAGAAGATGAATGTCTAAGAACAGCCAAGATGTCTAAGAATAGTCAAGATATTGTACAGAACACTGTTAGGAAGTGTTATGGATGGAATGTTGAAATTATAACTCCTGATGTGGGTGGTAACTGGGATTGGATGAGATCATGAAGGAGCCTTCATGAGTGGGATTAGTATTCTTATTAGGACATCTATCTACCTCCTTTAGGCAATGGAGATGTTATTTAAATTACTGCCATGATAGTAAATCATTTAGTAAACAAATGATCATATTTGAATATTTCTAGGTGTTCCCAAGGTTGTCCCATAAAATTTAGCATTAATCTTTCAAGTCCAGATAACACGAAACAGAAGAATTAGCCAAAAAATTCTCTACCCTATAAAGGAGAGGAACTTATGTTTTGGTGATTTTTTAAAAATAATTTAGCCCACTTATATATTATGTTTTTGTGAAAAATGTATTTATTCTCTGCAGCCATAATGGATGAGAACCCTAACCTTGTAGCATTCTTGAGTCTAAGTCCTAGACTTCCGTTTGAAATCACTAAAAGAAAAGAAGAGAGCTCTAAAACTTAACTATGTATGACCAGGGGAAGAAACAAGGTAAATAAGAAATTTCAACAAAGAATGCTAAGAGGTTTTATAACTGTGATTCTAAAGAGAATGGTAATACAGCCAGTGTCCCCCCAGTACTTAACTGTGTCCCTACTACAGAGAGTGGTCAATTTGTTGAATCGATGAATAATTGATTGTTCAGGGACAGCATGAGGATTTAGAAGAGAAGAAGCTATAGGGCAGAACTTTAAGGAACATCATCATTTAAGAAATGGA
This sequence comes from Glaucomys volans, assembly GCA_020662805.1. Classification (NCBI taxonomy): domain Eukaryota; kingdom Metazoa; phylum Chordata; class Mammalia; order Rodentia; family Sciuridae; genus Glaucomys; species Glaucomys volans. The sequence continues at coordinate 41,408 of JAJEJO010004886.1, read as the reverse complement.
AAGGGAAAATGATCCCATCAAAGATACAAAGAAACAATTGAAGAAAATCCATCAGAGAAGACACCAGCAAAGTCCAGTGAAGCTGTTTCCAGGAGACCCCATCATTAGGGAATGCCTTTGATAGGTCAAGAAACACATCAGCAAGACTCACCACACTCCAGAAAAGTAAAGAGTCCTAAGAGGGCCTCATGCTTACCTTTATTATGCATGCACTCTTGCTCCCATTAAACAAAGCCCAAATCCTTTCCAATATTTCTTCGAAAGATCACATCACTTCTCGCCTCGCCTTTGTAGGGCAACTCCCTGAGAGAGTCACCTTTGTTTGTGGGCCTCAGTTCTGCTCCTTTCCATAATTTCTTGAACCCATTCTAATCAGACTTTCGTCTATGACACCCCAACCAACAGTTTAATTGAAGTCACCAAGGATTTTGCATTTGTTTAGAGTAAAACCCAAATCCTTATAATGAACAATACTAACTTTGCTATGTATGTGTTAGATAATCCTTTGAAATAGAAATATTCTTTTTGAGTGATTAAAATTATTTATTTTGTAGGAAAAAACTACATAAACTTATTTTCTTAATTTTTTCCCATTTTAAATTGACATATAATTCCTATTTTCTTTCACTTCTTCTAAGCCTTGTTATGACAAAATAACCTCATAGGAATAAATAATAGGCACTACTATTCATGAAATATTAATGAAGCTATATGTAGGTTTTATTATATTAGGAACAAACAAATACTTTAGGAACCTAAGTGTATGTAAAGTTTGGTAGGTTGACAACTGAACTAAAATTTGAATTCTGTTGTTCTGTGAACATGAACAGTCTTAAAAGATACTTTTTTCATATTTTTTCTAACCATTAGAGATGATTATATTTTTTATACTTACTTTGTGAGTTAAGAGTAAGTTTATAGGTGAAACTTGTAGTTTTTTCAATGGAAAGAGAACTAGACAAACAAGAGCTGTCTTGTTTATTTTCAAATCCAAAAGGGCTTACTACTTCTGCAATAATTGAGGACATAAATCCTTTGGGAACCTTATGTTGCAATACCTGTCTTATGTGAGCTTTTCCAGTTTTCCTAAAAAAGAAAAAAGACACAAACATTAAGTAATTTGGATATCATGGGCTTAAACAAGCATAATTTAATTTATTCTATTTAATTTACAAATAAAATATACCAACCTTGGCTAACAAATGAACATTTGATTAACATTTGTTTGACCTCATTAGTGGTCAGGAGGTACAGGCCTGTAATTCCAGATACTTGGGAGGCAGGAGGATTGCAAGCCTGAGGCCATCCTGGGCAATTCAGTGAGAAGCTGTCTTCACATAAAATAAAGAGGATTGGGGATGTAGCTCAGTGGGAGCGTGCATGCTAGGCAAGGATAAAGCCCTAGGCTCAATCCTCAGTACCAAACAACAACAACAACCCCCCCAGAACCACTACCAACAAAAAAACTCATTAGTTTTTTGGCATCTACAACAACAGGATATGATTTTTCATCACTAAAATTATCAAAGATTTTAATTTTTGTTTGTTTACTTATTTATTTATTTTTGCAGTGTTGGGGATCAAACTCAGGATCTTATATATGCTAAGCAAGCGCTCTACCATTGAGTTACACTCCCAGCCAACAAGGATTTTTTATTTTTTTAAAATTTTTTTATTTCCAACAAGTGTTTTTAATGGTGAGAACTGATAGAGATAGATACTCAGCCACGACTGATAGAAGCTATCTGACATTATGAATTGAGTACTAATATAACCCCCCCCTTTTCCACTGGTCTACTAATATGGATTCAACCTAAGGAAATAGTTGAAGAGAGGGTGAAAATTCCTATTCAAAGACACTCATCATAGTGTTCCAGTAAAATTTAGAAACAGGAAATACTAATAACAGGGAAATTAAGTAAATGATACTACATGAGTTACTTAGAGAAAATACAACTATTAAAATGATGTTTACAGAGTTTTTAATTACATAAGGAAAATAGTCATATTGTAATATTCAAATTAAATGAGCAAGGTGAAAAACGTTAAAATGTATGGGGACTGATTGATAGGTAATTGAAGTGATTGGTAGATAATTCTTCAAAGTGTTAACACTCATGATTTCAATTTTTACATGTATATTAATTTTCATATATACCATGATTTCAATTTTCATATATATTAGTTTTCATATATATATGTATATATATATATGAAATGAACTTGGAAGACTTTAAAAATTATATGTCATCAGAGTTCATTATATTTTCTTTCAAATGAGGGGTTGTTCCTGGCAAAAAGGGGTCAGAATGAATGCAAATTTTGTCAAATATGTAAAGTTTTTCTGAAGGAAGTATTTTAAATACAACCTTAAAATGAGCCTGGAAATAAAAGAGAGGCAGACAGGAAGTGGAGAGAAGAATCTGTAGCAAGGGCTTTGACAGCCCCATCTTCCTTCTTAATCACTAGGGAAATTGTAGAAGAAGTAGGTAGGGAAAGGGCAGAATACCGCAAGGTATTTTATTTATTAAAAAAAAAAAAAAACCCTAAGTTTCTTTTTAAAAAGAAAACAAAAAAGAAGACAAAACCAGCACCCAGATCTGAAAGACCTATTTAAGCCAGCAAGAGAAAATGACTTCACTTGTGGTATTCATAGCAACTAACTCCTCTTCCAGAAGAGACCTCATGTGAAGAGCTGGTGAGTTTTGGAAGACGCACTGCTTGGAGAAGAAAGTCCATTCTCCCTAATTTCGTCCTTTGTCTATCTGCCTCCAGCCTGTCTTTTAGGAAACTTCTCTAATTATTAACTTTATAATCAAGAAAACAATCTATTTAAAAAAATATTAACCTTGCCTATCTACATGCAAAAAAAAAAAAAGGATTCTAGACAGCTTATGGGACATGGCAAAAGCAGTTATAAGAGGTAAATTCATAGCAATGAGTGCCTACAGAGTGGTGGGGAGAGGGAGGAATGGAGGGAGAGAGTGAGGAAGGAGAGAGAGAGAGGAGAGGGGGAGTTAGTTCTTAAATGATCCAATGATGCTTACTGAGGTCTTAGAAAGACTAGAATAAACCAAATCCATAGTCAGTAGAAGGAAAGAAATAATAAAGATCAGATCAGAAAAAAATAAAATAGAGACTATAATGTAAAAAGCTGCAATGACCGCGCCTGGCAGGCACATGCAACCAAGTCCGCAGTTGTCAGAGCAGCGCTCTGTCTGCACCACCCCCCACTATCAGTTCACCTCGGCAGGAAGCAGGTGGGTGCTGGGTTTACCCTGCAGTCCAGCTCTTGCCTCAGGCCTCCGGCTGCCTACCAGCCCACCATCCAACCTTGTGGGGCTCCCTCCCTCGAGGTCAGGCACAGTACACGCCTGTGGGGGAAGGCAGGGGGAATGACAGCTCCCCCATCCCTTCCCTGCAGCTAGCCTGCCATTGGTCCTTTGGTCAGCCTGTCCTCACCAGCTATTAGCTGATCCCTAGCCCGCCAAATGCAACAACTTAAAAGGAGGCTCCCCCCATACTCTCTTTCTTTCTCTTTAGGGCAGACACTGTTCCTCTGCCTAATAAAATCTCTCGCATGAGTTCCTGTGTGGCTTTTCCGGAGTGGTTTTTCTGGGCACTTTTTTACCTTTCAGAGACTAAAAAAAATTTTTTTAAAAAAATCAATGAAACAAGCCCGGCGCGATGGTGCACGCCTGTAATTCCAGCAATTGGGAGGCTGAGGCAGGAGGATCGCGAGTTCAAAGTCAGCCTCAGCAAATTAGCGAGGCCCTAAGCAACTCAGTAAGACCCTGTCTCTAAATCAAATACAAAATAAGGCTGGGGATGTGGCTCAGTGATGGAGTGAGTTCAATTCCCTGGGTTCAATTCCCAGTACTAAAAAAAAAAAAAAAAAATCAATGAAACAAAGGTTGGTGTTTTGAAAAGATAAACAAAACTGACAAACCTTTTGCTAAACTAACCAAAAACAGAAAGTCCAAATAAGTAAATGTTAAAGGAGGCATTAAAATCAATACCACAGAAATTCAAAAGACCATTAGGAAATATTTTGAAAACCTATAAGCCCCCAAATTGGAAAATCTAGAAGAAATGAACAAATTTCTGGATACAAATGACCTACCAAAATTGAACCAAGAGGATTAAAAAAAAAAAAAACCCAAAAAACTTAGACTAATAACAAGTAATGAGATTAAATCAGATAAAAAAAACCTTCCAAGAAAAAAAAGCCTGAGACCAAGATGGCTTTATTGTCAAATTATACCAAACCTTTAAAGGACTAACACCAATACTTCTCAAACTATTTAATAAAATTGAAAGGGAGCAAATCCTTTCAAACTCATTCTGTGAAGCCCTGCTACCAAAACCCAAGGACACAATAAAAAACTATTGATCAATATCCCTGATGAACCCATGTAAAAACCTCAAAAAATACTTACAAATTAAATTCATTAGCACATTGAAAGGATTACACACTGTTCGAGTCAGCTATTTCTCTGCTGTGACTAAAAGATCCCATCAGAACAATTGCAGAGGAGAAAAAGTTTGAGGGCTCACTGTTTCAGAGGTCTTAATCCATAGAAGAGCTGGCTGCTTTCCTCGGGACTTGGGGTAAGGCTGAACATCATGGTAGAAGAGTTTGAGATCAGGAAGCAGAGAGGGTCTCCACTCTCCAGAGAGAAAATATATATCCCAAAGCCATGCCCCAATTCCCACCTCCTCTAGCCACACCCTACCACTTCAGTTACCACTCAGTTAATCAGGGATTAACTCACTGAGTTCATTAAGACTCTTACAACCCAATCATTTCTACTCCGAACATTCTTGCATTGTCTCACATGTGAGCTTTTGGGGACACCTCACATCCAAACCATAACATTCTGCCCATGACCCCCAAAAGCTCACACTCATCTGATAATGCAAAATATCCTTAGTCCATTTCCAAGAGTCCCCAAAGTCTCAAAAGTTCTGAGATTGCTCAAAGTTCAAGTCCAAGTCTTCTCTGAAGCTCAAGGCAATCTCGAATTGTGAGCTCCTGTAAAATTAAAAGCAATTTACAAATATCCAGCATATAAAGGTACTGAGTAAACATTTCCATTTACAAAACTAGGGGCAGAGAAAGAAGGGATGGGACCAAAGCAAGACTGAAATCCAGCTGAGCAAACAAGTCCTGTAGCTCCATGTCCAGCATCTGGGGCACATGGCATCTTGATGTTCTCTCCAAAGGGCTTGTGTAGCTCCACCCCTGTGGCCTTGTTGGTTGCAGCCCAAGTGACCTCTCTGCCAGCTTGTGTCTGCTCAATTCCTGCAGCTTTCCTAGGATGATGTCCCATGTCACTGGTATTTCTTAATCTCAGGGATCACCACTGCAGATTCGGCTTCCTCCTCACATCTCCACACTTTGACTTCTCTGGGGGAGCCTGCAGGGACTCTGACCCTGGTGCACTTTGCCTGGCCTCCCAGGCCTTCCTCTGAAGTCTTGATGGAAGCCTCTATGACCCCCTAAGTCTAGCATCCTGCATTCCTGCAGAACCAGCGCCATGTGGTGGATGCCAAGGTCTGCTGCCCTCTAGAGCAGTAGCCAAGCCTCCAGGGACCCTTGATGTAGCAGCCTCTGAGTGTCTGACTGGCTGAGCAGGTTGAAAACACTTCTTAGGCCCCCTGGTGCAAGAGGAGTGCCCCATTGGTCTCTTCTCAAGAGAATTTTGTCTTTACTCCCTTGAACTTGAGATGGGTGTGGTCATGCCAGCTCCCTAGATGCCCTCAAGCCATCTTTCTTGTCTCTTGGCAGTCTTTAGCGCTTACTTAGTGGCAGTAATGTTGTTAACAACTGCAACTTTCTTAGCCCTAGTTTTACTCCAGCCTTTCAAGTTCACTTTATTTATTTTTAAATTTTTTTCATACATGTATATAGGGTGATAATGCCTGTCTTAGTCTACTGTTTTTCTTATCCTCACCTGCTCCACCCCCCCCACTCCCCTCTGTTCCTTCATTCTTCCCTACCCACTTCCCACTATGGATCAGCATCCACTTATCAGAGAAAACATTCAGACTTTTTTGGGGGGGATTGGCTTATTTCACTATGATATTCTCCAGTTCCATCCATTTACTTGCAAATGCCATAATTTCATTCTTCTTTAAGGCTGAGTAATATTCCATTATGTGCATACACCACATTTTCTTTATCCGTTCATCCGTTGAAGGGCATCCAGGTTGGTTCCATAGTTTAACTACTGTGAATTGAGCTGCTATAAACGTTAATGTGGCTGCATCACTGTAGTATGCTGATTTTAAGTCCTTTGGGTATAAACTGAGGACTGGGATAGCTGGGTCAAATAGTGGGTCCATTCCAAGTTTTCTTAGGAATCTCCATACTGCTTTCCAAAGTAGTTGCACCAATCTGCAGTCCCACCAACAATATATGAGTGTACCTTTTCCCTCACATTCTTGCCAACACTTATTATTGCTTGTATTTTTTATAATTGCCATTCTGACAGGAGTGAGGTGAAATCTTAGAGCAATTTTGATTTGCATTTTTCTAATTGCAAGAGATGAACATTTTTCATATGTTTGTTGATTGACTGTATTTCTTCTTCTGTGAAGAGTTTGTTCAGTTCCTTAGCCCATTTATTGATTGGGTTATCTGTTTTTTTGGTGTTAAGTTTTTTGAGCTCTTTATATATCTTGGAGATTAGTGCTCTATCTGAGGTGCATGTATTAAAGATTTTTTCCTATTCTGTAGGCTCTCTCTTCACATTATCAATTCTTTCTTTTGCTGAGAAGAAGCTTTTTAGTCTGAATCCATCCCATTTATTGATTCTGAATTTTACTTCTTGCACTTGAAGAAGTCAGGCCCTAAGTCTACTAAAGGATCTGGCCAGAACAATTGTAGAGGAAGAAAAGCTTACTTGAGGGATCACAGTTTCAGAGGTCTTAGTCCATAAAAAGCCAGCTCCTTTCCTCGGGATTTGAGGTGAGGCAGAACACCATGGCAGAAAAGTGTGGCAGAGGGAAGCAGCTTGAATCATCAGGAAGCAGAGAGAAAGTGTCTCCACTCTCCAGATACAAAATATATACTCCAAAGCCACACCACAATTTCCATCTCCTCCAACCACATCCTCCACTTCAGTTACCACTCAATTAATCCCTTTCAGGGGATTAACTCACTGATTGCATTAAGACTCTTACAACCCCATCATTTCTACTCTGAACATTCTTGCATATCCAAACCATAACATACACCATAATAAGCTGGTTTCATTCCAGGATACAAGGATGTTTCAACATATGCAAATCAATAAGTATAATACAGTACATAAATAGAATCAAGGATAAAAATGACCTGATCATCTCAATACATTCATAAAAGCATTTGATAAAATATAACATCATTGAATCCCTGAATAAATTACGCATAGAGAGATCATACCTTAACACAGTACTCTTTCTTCCACTTAATCTAGTCTGTTATCATATCTTTCAACTAAATTTCTAATATGATTTACCAAACTTTTTTGGTAAACTCTAAGATTTCTGTTTGGTTCTTTTTCAAAATCTTTATCTCTTATTGATTTTTGTATTCATATCCTGCATTGTCTTTCTTATTTCATTCAACCGCTTTTTTAAAAATAATTCTTTTGATTCTTTTGTATTCTTCATCTGGCATTTCATCCACCTTTTTTTTTTTTGGTACCAGGGATTGAACCCAGGGTTGCTTTACCACTGAGCCACATCCCTAGCCCTTTTCAATATTTTATTTAGAAACAGGGTCTTGCTAGGTTTCTTAGGGCATCACTAAGTTGCTGAGGCTGACTTTGGACTCATGATCCTCCTGCCTCAGCCCTGAGCCACTAAGATTTCAGGGGTGGGCCACTGCACTGGGCTCACTTTCATATTTTTGGAATCAGCTACTAAAGAGTAGTAGGATGTGTCATATTACCTTATATTTTTCATATTTCTTATATTTGTGTGTTGAGATTTGTGCATCTGTTGGGATGGGTAGGGGTTAGAATCACAGCTGCTCTCTGTGGCACTCACTTCCAGTTCTTTTATCAGTGTGCTATGTGACAAGGAGAGGGGGCAACTGATATAGAGAATCTGCATAGGTGTGGTGTCAGTAACTGTAGTTTTTCCTCTCTGCTGCTATTGCTCAGGAGCAGGATCTCAGGCTTCCCTGGCTGTGCCTGCCCAAGCACTGTGGAACAGTCAATAGCTGGGAACTTATGTTCACCCCATTCTTATTTTTTTAAATATTTTTTTTAGTTGTTGATGGACCTTTATTTTTATTTATTTATATGCGGTGCTGAGAATTGAACCCAGTGCCTCACATATGCTAGGTGAGTGCTCTACCACTGAGCCACAAACCCAGCCCCACCCCTGTTCTTTTAAGTAGAAATATTTGCTAGATATGGGGCAGAGTTTGATTGTGGCTATAGCTGGGTACAATTCCTTTCTGCTGGGTTGGGAGTGTAGCACAGTGGCTCAATAGCCATCCCAGTGTGTGCAAGGATCTGGTCTTGATCCTTAGCACTGAAAGGGGTGGGGGGAGAGGACACAGAAGAAAAAATTAAAAAGCAAAGAAAAAAAGATGAAATAAAAATATATTAAATAAGAAGGAAATAGAAAAAGGAGAAAAAATATAAATAAAAAAATTCTCCTAACTGTGGTGCTTGGAAATGTGAATGATGGCAGATGATAATGGGTTAGCCCATCAGAAATAAATGGAGTATGCAAAAGAAGATGGTTGGAATGGATTCAAATATATTGATAAAAATAAAAAACATTCCGGGCATGGTGGTGCATGCCTGGAATCCCAGTGGCTTGGGAGGCTGATGTGGAAGGATTGCCAGTTCAAAGCTAGCCTTAGCCATTTAGCAAGGCCCTAAGCAACCAAGAAAGACTGTCTCTAAATTAAGTATAAAAAAGGGCTAGGAATGTGGCTCAGTGGTTAAGTGCCCCAGGGTTCAATGCCAGTACCCCAAAAAAATAAATAAATAAAATAAAATAGAAAAGCATGATTGGTCAAAACTCCAATTACAAAATAGAAATTGTTAGTTTGGAAAATGTAAATCAAATCATAAGAAGATATCACCTCATTCCAAAAAGGATGATTATTATATAAGTGACAACAACAGCAACAACAAAATCAGAAAATAACATGTGTTGGCCAGAATGTGAAGAAAATTGAATCCACATACATCACTGGTAGGAAGGTAAAACAGTGCAATTGCTATGAACAATGGTATTATGGTTCCCAAAAATATTAAACACAGATTCATCATATACCCATGTGGCATATCCCCACAAGAATCAGAAGCAGGGACTCAGATATTTGTACATTCATGTCCAAGTCTCTTCTTTTATTTAAACTCTGAAGCCTAAAAAAGATTAGAATTAGGATGAAATAAGGGAGGGATGGTGGGAGAAAGGCTCCAGATTGTGGGCACAGCATGAGAAAAGGGCCCTGGGCTAAAGGACTGTGATGTACTAGAGAAACCAAGAGAAAATAGAAGGACTCCAGTGTAGCTATGGGAGGACAGAAAGCGAAGCCAGGTTAGGCAGGGCATTTGAGACCTTGCAGGGAACTTGGATGGTAATTCCAAGAGGAACCTTCCAAGGCTCTCCAAACAAGAGCTCAACTCCAGGCACACACTACATACTCTCAGTGTTGAATATTCTTCTCTTAAAGACTTTTGTCAACTGTAATCACATACTTGTGTGCTTCTTAGGCTCAGGATGTGGTCTCTAAAATTAAAAATAATTCTAGAGATCACTGATGTTTGTCTGTGAGATAGAAAATTCTACAGTCCTCTTGAAAAAAAATACTATCAGCATTTGTTATATCATGTCTGATTTCCATCTTCACCTCTACCGCCAAGTAAGCATATTGTTGGTGACTATGGGACAAGATATATACTGACAGCCACATATATACAACATGTGGATTTCAACCTAGAAGAAGAATAGGGCCTACCCCTTTAGGACAGAATAAGTGTTTCAGTTCATTCAGACTACTATACCAAAATACCAGAAATTGGGTAGCATATAGATCACAGAAATGTATTTCTCATAGTTCAGGAGGATGGGGAATCCAAGATCAAGGTATTAACAAATTCAGGGTCTGGTGAAGGGTCACTTTCTGGTTCACAGGTGGTGCCTTCTATGTGTGTCCTCATAGCTAGCCCTCTGGGTCCTCTTTTAATAGGGGCACTAATTCCATTCATAAGGGCAAGGCCCTCACAACCTAATAACTTCTTAAAGGGCTCCTAATGCAAAACCTCAGGGGTCAGGATCACAACCAAGAAATTTTGTAGAGATGCACACGTTCAGAGCATAGCAGTGAATTTCTGGCAATCCAACATTGTGTCTTTTTTTGTTGTTTTTGTTAGATTTGAAGTTATAGAATTCAATTGTTCTTAAAAGAGAGATTTTAGACCTAAAGGTAATTTTAAAAGTCACTGGATCTTGTGAAAACCCACCTGGATCTCCCAGCAACCTGGCTACTTACAGACAGGCTGGGAGAGGTAAGTCTGGCCAAGGTGGGGGGGGGAGAGATTGAGTTGGAGACTGAACCCAAGACCAGGAAATGTGTGTCCAAGTGACGTAGTGAACTAAGAATGGGCTCCTCAATCCCACAAGTGGAACCCAGGGGAGATCCCTGGGGTATAGTCTTTCAATGTGGACCAGCAATTGCTGGGCCCTGGAGGTGTGCTGATTTAAAGTCTCCAGACCAATTGGCATTCAACAAAGAGCCTGGAGCCCACCTAAACCTAAACCATGCCTCCAGGAGTTCTACCTATGGGATAACCTCTCTCACTCCAGTGACCCCACCCAACACTGCTGAGAAAGGAAATTGAGAATCTTTTTGAACTCCAATAGATACAATTCTTAAACTTTTCTTCAAGGCCTTTTTTTTTCTTTTTTCTATTCTCTGTTTAATTGTGACCTTAATGGTTCATGGACATTTATACATATTCATATTTATTTTTTCCCCACTTCTAGCATTTTTGAAGCCAGTTATTTTTCATGGATCAATATTTTGAGGACTAGGATATTCGATTAGCAATTCAGTTTTGTTTTGTATTCTTTTTTTTTTTTAAATATTTACTTTGCATATATATTTTTCCTCTTACTTATCTGTTTCCCTTGATTCTCTTTCTCTTTTCTTCTGCTAATAGCCAATCTCTATTGTTCTTTTTCACTCTTCCTTTAATTTTTTACTTCTGTCTTTCTCCTCCTCCCTCATAATCATCACATCCTATATTTTCTCTTCTCTTCCAGTCCAGCATTTGAAATTGTAAACCCTTTTGTAAACCCACTGTTTTTACTGTGGGCAATAACTGATCATATAATTTCTGTTTATTGTGACAATCAGCATTGTAGATGTCATAGCAAGAACTACTTGGTTTAATGGTGTACATTGTTTGCATTGGTTATTGTTATTATTTGTCTCCCCCTAAATGGTGAGATATCAGAAACCTTCAGGGACACTACAAATCCATAGGGTAGAAACTCTACTACCTCAGTTCCATACTGCTAGATGGGCAGACACACAAACAATATGAAAAAGCATGGGAACAAATCACCCCCAACAAATCAAGATACTTCAATAACAGAATCCAACAACACCACAGTGAAAGAAATGTCAGAGAAGGAGTTTAGAATGTACATAGCTAAACTGATCTATGAGGTAAATTATGACATAAAGAGTGAAATCAGAAAGAAAATATAGGAAGTGAAAGACTACTTTAATGAAGAGAGATTCTGAAAAAAAAATCAAACAGAAATCCTCAAAATGAAGGAAATCAATAAACTAAATTAAAAATTCAATGGAAAGCATCAACAACAGACTAGACCATTTGGAAGACAGGATTTCAGGCAATGAAGACAAAATATATCATCTTGAAAATAAAGTTGACCATGGAGAAAAGACATTAAGACACCATGAACAAAACTTCCAAGAAATATGGGATAACCTGAAAAGACCAAATGTAAGATTTATCAGGATACATGAAGATGTGGAGATGCAAATCAAAGGAATGCATAATCTTTTCAATGAAATAATATCAGAAAATTTCCTAAACCTAAAGAATGAAATGGAAAAATCTAATATAGGAGGTTTGTAGGATCCCAAATGTATAAAATTACAACAGATCCAAGGCACATTATTATGAAAATGTCTAACATAGAATAAGGATAGATTTTTAAAGGCTACCAGAGAAAAATGATAGGTAATATTTATAGGGAAACCAATTTGGATCTCAGGTGATTTCTTAACTCAGACTCTCAAAGGTAGGAGGTCTGGAATAATATATAAGAAGCTCTGAAAGAAAATGGATGCCAGCCAATACTGTATCCACCAAAATTAAGCTTCAGAATTGATGATGAAATAAAAACCTTCCACAATAAACAAAAGTTAAAAAAATTCATACCTAGGAAGCCTGCACTACAAAACATTCTCCATAAAATATTTCATGAGGAAGACATGAAAAAGAAAAGTGAAAACCAGCAAAGGTAAGAACTATACTAGAAGAATAGTCAATCAAAAGAGAAACTAAGTCAAATTAAAAACCAGAAATAAATCAAAATGAGGGAATAAAAATCATTTCTCAATAATAATATAGAGTGTAAATGGCCTAAACACATGAATCAAAACATAGATGGCAGATTGGATTAAAAAAAACAAGACCCAATAATATGCTGTCTCCAAGAGACTCACCTCATTGGCAGAGACATAGACAGACTGCAGGTAAAAGGATGGGAAAAAAACATATCACTCACATGGATCTTGTAAACAGGCAGGGGTTTCCATCCTCATATCAGATAAAGTGGACTTCAAGCCAAAGTTAATCAGAAGGGACAAAGCAGGCCATTTTATACTACTTAAGAGAATCATACACCAACAACACATAGCAATCATAAATATTTATGCCCCCAAACAATGGAGCATCTACATATATCAAACAAACCCCTCAATTCCAAGAATCAAATGGACCAAAACACAATAATACTGAGTGACTTTCGTTTCTTCCTCTTCGAATATTTTGTTGAGGATGTTCTGTAGGGCAGGCTTTCTCTTTGTGAATTCTTTAAGCTTTTGTTTATCATGGAAGGATTTTATTTCATCATCAGATCTGAAGGTAAGTTTTGCTGGGTATAAGATTCTTGGTTGGCATCCGTTTTCTTTCAGAGCTTGAAATATGTTGTTCCAGGCCCTTCTTGCTTTTAGGGTCTGGGCTGAGAAATCTGCTGATATCCCTATTGGTTTCCTCCTATAGGTAATCTGATGCTTTTCTCTCCCAGCCTTTAAAATTCTATCTTTGTTTTGTATGTTAGGTATTTTCATTATAATGTGCCTTGGTGTGGATCTGTTGTAATTCTGTGCATTTGGTGTCCTGTAAGCCTCTTGTAATTGATTTTCCATCTCATTCATCATATTTGGGAAATTTTCTGATATTATTTCATTGAACAGATTATTCATACCCTTGGTTTGTATCTTTGTGCCTTCCTCAATCCCAATAACTCTTAAATTTGGTCTTTTCATGATGTCCCATATTTCTTGGAGGTTTCGTTCATGATTCCTAACCATCTTCTCTGTTTGTTCGACTTTGTTTTCAAGATTAAATATTTTGTCTTCATTGTCTGAGGTTCTGTCTTCCAAGTGATCTATTCTGTTAATTATGCTTTCTATTGAGTTTTTAACTTGGTTTATTGTTTCCTTCATTCCTTGTTTCCTTCAAGGATTTCTGTTTGTTTTTTTCTCAGAACTTCTCTTTATTGAAATGATTTTTTGCTTCCTGCAATTGCTCTAGTAGCTGATTATTCATAGCCTGAATCTGCTCTCTCGTCACATCATTTTCTTCTTGGATCATTTTAATTATGAACATTCTGAACTCCCTTTCTGTCATTCCTTCTACCATGCTGTCTTTGGGTTCTCTTGATATATCATCTAGGTTTGTTTGGGACACTTTCTTCCCGTGTTTTCTCAAGTTGCTCATGTATCTTCCCCTCTAGTAGTGTGAATCAGAGGGTTTGCAATTTTCCTGTAAAGACTTAAAGTGTCCCTGCAGATTTCCAGTAACTCACCTGATGTTTGAGAGGTGCTTGATCAAGCGGTGACCCAAGAAAGCTGCTGTCCCACTTCCTCCAGGTTGGGAATAATCAATGCTTCTGGGCAGAGGCAGCCTGGTGTTGATAGACAATCAGATACAGCAAGGTGCTAGACCCCGGGCCAGGATGTGGACCTGGGAACTAGACGAAGTTGGGGTGGGGGCACAAAACTGTGCTCAGTGATGGAGACGCTGGGCTTGAGAGCCCAGGCAGGCCTGAGCTCCTCTCTGGGGGCTCAGTCGGTGGCAGGTGGTCACTCTCTTCCAGGGAAGCTGTAGAACAGCGCCAAAGGGCCCAAACTCCCCGGTGGAGCCAGCGACCCCCTCCGCCCCAGGCCAGACCCCCCCAGGAGATGCCCCACAGTGGCAGGGAAGACTGCAGCTCAGCTCCGAGGCCCCAGGCAGCCCCAGATGGCCGCCCTCTGCCAGGGAAGCTGCAAAATGGCGCCAAAGGGTCCAAACTCCCTGTTGGAGCCAGCGACTCCAGCCACCCTAGGCCAGACCTCCCAGGAGACACCGCGCAGTGGCGGGGAAGACCCTACTGAGTGACTTTGACACACCTCTCTCATCATTGGAGAGATCTTCCAAACAAAAACTAAATAAAAAAACTATAGGACTAAAATATACAATTGATAATTTAGATTTAACAGACATATACAGAATAATTCATCCATCAAAGACTGAAAACACTTTCTTCTCAGAAGCACACAGATCCATCTGTAAAATAGACCATGTTATATAAGCTATCACATAGGTTGGGCATACAATTTAATAGTACTTTAATATATTTGTGGCATCTGCAGGGTTGTTTTCATAGCTCTCTTTCAATTGAAATTAATTTTTGTGTTCTTGTTTTTTGTTTATTAGATGTTTATCAACTTTTAACTGTATTATTTTTCTATTTCATGTATTTCTACTCCTACTCTTATTTTTCCCTTCCTTCTACCTAATTTGAAAATAATTCGCTAATCGAGCTTCTTTCTGATACAAGTCGTTTAAATGTTCATTTGAGTACTGTTTCATCCAAGAGATTCTGATATTTTAAGCATTTATTATCACTCAGTGCAAAGAACTTTTTATTTAGATTTCTACTGCTTTCTTCTCTCACCTGTGAGATATTTACAAGTGTGTTGTTTAATTTTGAAGTAATTGAGACATGGGGGTTCTATATATCTTTTTTTTTAAAATATTTTTTTAGTTGCCAATGGATCTATTTGATTTATTTATTTATATGTGGTGTTGAGGATTGAACCCAGGACCTTGCACATGTCAGCCAAGCGCTCTACCACTGAGCCACAACTCCAGCTCCCTCTATATATCTTAAGGTGATTTATTTCTAATGTAATAAATCATGCAGGAAACAGTCTGCATGATTTCAATATTTTTAAATTTCTCAAAGCTTACTTTATGACAGAATATAGTTTATTCTTACTAATTTTCTACTTGTCATTTTTGTGTATAGACTCTATAAAAACCAAGTATGTCAAGGTGGCTGATAATGTTGTTAATCCTTTTATATCATTAATCCTTTCAGCAATGTGAGGGGGGTTTAAAATCTCCAAGTATGATTATGGATTTGTCTTTCCAGTTTTATTAATTTTTACTTCATGCATTTTGAAATTTTGTTATTAGGTACATACACATTTAGGATTGTTATAGTTTCTTGAAGAAGTTACCCTATTATGGTTATGAAATGTTCCCCTTTATCTCTGAAAATACTTTTTCTTGAAATTTTATATTAATAGCTCTACTTCAGATTTCTCATGCTTATTTTCCCCATCTTTTGCTTTTAATCTATTGGTGTATTGATATTTAATGTGTGGCATATGTATAGAACATATAGCCATTGCTTGCTTTTTATACATGTTGAATATTTATACCTTTTAATTACAATATCCAGTTCATTTATATTTAAATCAATTATTTATTTATTTTTGGAACCAGGGATTGAACTCAGGGACACTCGGCCACTGAGCCACATCCCCAGCCCTATTTTGTATTTTATTTAGAGACAGGGTCTCACTGAGTTGCTTAGGGCCTCGCTAAGTTGCTGAGGCTGCCTTTGAACTTGTGATCCTCCTGACTCAGCCTCCCAAGTCGCTTGGATTACAGGCGTGTGCCATTAAATCAATTATTGATACTGTTGGGGAAAAAAAAAAAAAAAAAAAAAGAACACCGGGCATGAAGGTCAGTGGAAAATTGGGTAAATGATAGGTTTGAAGGTGGAATGTTTCTGGGGAACAGGTGAATAGTCCTGCTGTCAGGCTCAGAGAAAAGGCTGTGGAATGCTTTTTTTGCAATTGGTCATTCTCCGTTATTGTATGGCGCACAGCAACGGATTTATTTTATTACTTGTGAATACTTTTTATTTTGCAGATAAAAAATTCTGTCATCAGTAAAAATAAATAAATAAATAAAGTAAAAAAAAAAAAGAAAGAAAAAAAAGAAAAGTCAAGTCACTGACTCTTGACAACAATTTAGAAGTAAGAATTCCTGAGAATTCTGTATAACCTGTCATGTAATGTTTTCTGAAGGTCGGCCTCCATGACGGTAGAGGTGCTTGTCTCTAGGACATAAACCAATTGTCATGGCAGTGCACACTGTGAATAAGAAGTATCCAGGGCATTTCTGATACTCAAGGAACACACATTTCTGTAGCTAAGCTTGATGGTGCTGATGTAAATGGCACTGTTTCTAAAACCAGGGAATCATGCAAGAAAACTGGGAGCGTATAAATGTATTTGGCCTTGTAGCATATCAAAGAAAAACTTATTCTGTTGGACCAAGAAAATTACTCAAAAAAAGTAGTCTTGAAATTTAGAATCTAATAATCGATCTAAATAAACGTGAGGTACCTGAAGTGTATCACTTTTCCATAGTGAATATTACCGAATTTCTTGGTATGCATAGTTTCCTGAGGTTCATTTAGAGGGACATAGGCAAAAAAGATTGCTTCATTGGCTGAGATGAACTGTGGAGCCAGTGCAGTATCAAATCCCATATCAGGAGGCTGGAATGGGGAAAAGAAAATATCGCACTTACACTTACACTATTTTATATTTCAATGATGACAAAATTCAAATAACAGATTTGTTTCCAGTTTGTATCAAAACAATATTGTTTTACTCATCAGTTGGAGTAATATTCAGTGTGATCTGTTTGGATACCCAGGTAATGTGTAAGGGAACATGTGTTCTTTTCTTGTGGAAGAAAAGGGATTCCTATGACTAAGACTCAGTTTGAGATTCCTTTGTAAAGGGTTGTAGTGGAGGGGAACACAGACACTTACTTGTTATCCATTGTGTGTGTGAGCAGTTGGGAGATGCAGATTTTAGAATTTCAATTTGAAGTTTTATTTAGGAAAGGGCCTGTGAAATGCCTCTCTTCCCTTGAAGGCCACTGCTCCCAGTCTCATGCTAGAGACTGTAGCAGATTTTTGTTTGTGGTGCTGGAGGTCGAACCCAGGGCCTCATACATGCCAGGCAAGTGTTTTACCACTGAGCTACATCCCCAGCATCACGCTGGAGACTGCATGACTCCTGACTCTGGATTCAGATGGCATATCCCTTGCTCACTACCTTAATGAGTTACTCTTCTATTGATCCTCCTCTGGGGGGGAGTTTGGAATTTGTTTTTTAGTTTCTCGGTGTGCAGTTCATCCTTGAGTATCCTTTGGAGTCCTGGCTTGGTGCTCATGAATTCTTTTAGTTTATTCTTATCATGCAAAGTTTTTATTCTCCCTTTGAATTTGAAACTGATCTTTGCTGGGTACAGTAACTTTGGCTGGGAGTTGTTTTCTTTTAGAGCTTGGAATATCTCATTTGAGACCCTCCTTGATTTTTAGGGTCTGGGTTGAGACATTAGAAGTGAGTCTTATTGGTTTGTCTCTAAATGCGATCTGATGTTTCTCTCTTATAGCTTTTAATATTCTTTCCTTATTTTCTGTTAGGCATTTTGGTTATGATATGTTTTAGAGAGCTTCTCATTTGAATATGTCTATTTGTGATCCTGTATGTCTCTGATCTATCTCATTTCTAATGTGGGAGAAGATTTCTGTAATTATCTCATTGAAAATGTTAATGCCTTTAGTTTATATCTCCATGTTTTCTTCTATTGTATGTGGAAGCTAGAGTAAAATAAAGGAAAGAAGGAGGGAAGGATGGGATATAATAAAGATAAAGGGAAGATCAGTAATGTAGAAGGAGATCAAGAGGCAGCGTGGAGGGATGGGAAAGGGGAGGCAATGCAGAACAAATTCTTTAAAGATCATGTTAGGTGCACATATAAATATACTCCTGGGAGTTTCACCTGTATGTAAGTAAAAAGAGTCAATCAAATATAAATAAATAGACAAGCGAAAGGAAGTCTAGTGAAATAGAGGAAGGAGAACAGGGAAGAGGGGAGGACAGCGAAGAGGAGGGAAAAGGGGAGGATCATGAACTGATGGATGAACTTAACTACTAAGTGTAACTATGAAACTCTAATAAGAAAGGGAAGACTGGAGAAGTTACCACAATGGTACACCCTTATTCTAAATGGAGAATCTAGACCCTATGCAGATCCAGCAAAGTCTGGAACAAGATTCAGAGGAAATGGCATACAAATATGGAACAACAAATCCCACCACTACATATAATTATAATGCACCAACAAAAATTGGGGAAAAAGGGAGCTTATAATAGTAAGAGCTAGTAATTATTTTTTCCAGAGTACACGTGCATAATTTGTGCAGAGACAGGGGTGATGCTGTTAAATATAAGTTCCTCAAACTCGTCCTGAGTATAAAAATTCTATAGGTTTTTCATTTTAATAATGTAAACTTTTATATATAGGAGCTAAGTCACTTTCTGAAAAATTGTGAAGTCAGTAAAACATTGAAGAAACTTCTCTTTTGGTTACTTCTACCCTCTTGTCCCATTATTCACTTTGTAAAAAGGCAGAATCCATCCCCAACTCAGGCAAACATGCATGGAGGCATGTGGTGGCATCTTGCTCTCACCAAGCAGCTCCCTCCCTCACTTTGATACATGTCTTAGGGATGTTAAAACTATCCTCTCATCTTTAGTCTTGGCCTGGTAATTGGAATAATTTTTTTTTTGTACCCAGGATGGAACTCAGGGGCACTGGACCACTGAGCCACATCCCCAGCCCTATTTTGTATTTCATTTAGAGACAGGATCTTACTGAGTTGCTTAGAGCCTCACTTTTGCTGAGGTCAGCT
This sequence comes from Glaucomys volans, assembly GCA_020662805.1. Lineage (NCBI taxonomy): Eukaryota > Metazoa > Chordata > Mammalia > Rodentia > Sciuridae > Glaucomys > Glaucomys volans. The sequence continues at coordinate 22,079 of JAJEJO010004886.1, read as the reverse complement.
TTGAACTCTTGATCCTCCTGCCTTAACCTCCAGAGCCACTGGGATTACAGGTGTGCACCACCACACCTGGCTGGAATAATCTTTTAAAACTAGATTTGTCCTTTGTTCTATTCCCTTTGAGCCAAAGGGCAGGTTTTATTAAACCTGTCAAAAATGTTTGATTCTTTGCTGACATACTGATGAGAGAATTTTAAAGAACACTGAGAAGGGGAGAGAGTGAAGAATAGAGAGGCTAAAAGACATTTTCATAACAGTGTGCCCAATGATGAGTTCTTAGGAATATATACTTTCCCAGGTAGCATATTACGCATTAGAGTTATTTAAAAAATCTTTATATCATGCAATCTGTAAAGAGGATATGAGCTCCTTTCTTTGTTGGCATTAAGAAAATAAGAAACTAGAAGACAAGTGGTTAATATGAAGGAGAAAGACAAGCCAGAATTTGTTTCTTCAAGGCTAACCTTGAGAGGTGGAGAATCAACCTCACATGGGCCTGGTTTAAGATGAACGGATCTAGTTTAGAAGATCTGGTGTTTTCTGCCTGAAGACAATTGCATGCAGGTATCTTGGGTAGAGCCAAAGTTATTAAAGCCCTGGGTGGGACTTGGAGAAGGTTTGGAGATGTTCTGTGGGGATATGGAGATTTTTCCTTCAGTTAAATAGAGCAAAGTATGTTTATAATAAGAGTTTGTCTCAAGGAAAATATGTCCTCACTTTCCCATTATTCTGTGTATAGAATGTGGAATCTATTCTTAAAATAAGACAAACCGTTTAAATATATCATATCACTGACCTGTCCAAAAATACTTTCAGAATTTCCAAAGCCTGCAAATACCCCACCATCTTCAAAGTGATCTGGAGTCAGTTTATGTATGAATCCCAAGTGATCATAGTATAATGTGAAGATTTGGTCGTTAATCCTTCCAATTTGACTATATACTCCTAATCCTAGTAGGAAATAAACAGAAGTCTCTCGATATTGACATAATACAACTAGAAAAATATTAATATCAGACCTAGTCAAGACTTCTTCACTTAGAGTAGGGGGCATAGTAGGGCTCTGAGATGCTTGCATTTGTAATATATAGGTTAGTCTGTGTTAAGTCCCAGAAAGTTTTCTTCTCAGCTCCATGTCACTGTAGAACCTGTTCACTGGTAAGGGGATGCTTAATTAAGGGAAGTTTAGTTCCCCCTGCCATGTTTTCTCTTCCTGAAACTAGCAAATCAGATTCACGAATAGGTAGAAGTGGTGAGAAAACAACCCTCAGGACGGCAAGGAGGATTATCAGTAGACACCACTGGGTCAGCATGTAGACCCCAACTGGGAGTCACATACTTCTCTCATTCCTGGATGGAGTGAGAATGAAAGTTTACATCTCAGCTGAGAAAGGCTGACTTTGGCATACCATTCTTGACTTAGGCCCTACTGGCTCCTTTCCATGTCCCTGACTCTTCAACCCTGGAGCATCCTGGGACTCATTCCTAGGAAGATGTCACATTGGAGATGTCATCTAGTTTTAGGACTTTTTAAATCCTTCTTTATGTGGATGATCCCCAAATATGTATTAATTCTAGTTCTCTTCCCTAAAGTCCAGGCTGATAATATCTAACTGCCTACCAACAGCTCCAATCAATATTGGTTGGGCATCTTAAACTGAACTCATTCCAAACAGAATTCCTAACCCTCACACAAACCTCCCCCATCCTCAGGTTTCTTTCTGCGACTGCATTATCACTGTCCATCCATCCAAAAACCTTGGTGTCATTCTTAAGTCTTCTCTTTCTCCCAGACCCTACCTATATCTAATACATGAGCAAATCTATTGACTCTAGCCTCATCTATACAATTGCTTCTCAATTTATGCTGGGGTTCTGTCCTGAGTGAAAAATGCATTTTATACACCTAAGCTTCCAACTATCCTAGCTTAGCCACAGAGAACACTGTAGAGTATTAGTTGCTTCCTCGGATAATCTCCAGGTTGACTGCAAGCCGTGGCTCCTGGAAGTTGCCTATTATTGCAAGAGAGTACTTCCTACTGAATGTTGCTCGGCCGGGAAAAGATCAAAATTCAAATTCCAAAGAATGGATACTACTGAATGTGTACCACTTTCTCGCAACCTGTAAAGTTGAAAAAGTGTAATTTGAACCATCATAAATCAAGGACCATCTGTATATAGAACCTAACCACTTCCCACCATGGTCACCATCATCAATCACCCTGTATCACCCCCCCCACCCCCCACCCCCGTCAGCTCTCTCGTGCCTCCTAACTGGTCTCCATGATTCTGCCTATAGCACCCTTCAGATTACTCTCAAAAAAGCAACCAAAATATCACTTAAAAAATGCTAAGGCCCTTCACCTACTTTCCTAATCAAAACTCCCAAAGGTTTTAATCTCTCTCTGAGGAAAAGCTAAAGTCCTTACAATGCCCTCCAAGGGCCACCACGATCTGGATTCTGGCGACCCCTCTGACCTTATCTTCTATGATTTTCTGGGCTGCTTCCTCTCTACCAGCCAGACTAGTTTCAGGTAATTGATGACCACCGATGTATCATCTGTCACATGGACAGCTTTATTTCTTCCTCTCCAATCTTACATTTTTTGTATATTATCCTCGACTTTCTAGGCTAATCTATCCCTCCAAAACAATGACGGACATGAGTGGTGGTAGAATGTTTCCTTATTTTGTTCCTGATTATAAGCTAACAGTTTTTAATGTGTTTCTATAAAATCTGATTATACAATTGCTACGTTCTGTCCTCACCCCCCAGATACTCTTAATGAAGAATTTATTTTCTTTCTATTCTTGGGTTGCTAACATATTTTGTTTTTAAATTTTTTAGTTGTAGATGGACACAATACTTTAATTTTATTTATTAATTTTTATGTGGTGCCGAGGATCAAACCCGGTACTTCACACATGCTAGGCACGTGCTCTACCACTGAGTTACAACAGCTATTTTTGCTCTAATTATCACAAACAATTAAAATTGATCATTTAAATCAAAATTTAAGTTTCATCAAATATTTTCTGTACCTATTAAGACAATCAAGGTCATTATGTAACATTATTTTTATATATTGCTGAGTTTGGTTAATAGTTTCTTCAGGATTTTTGCATTAATGTTCTTAAAGTTGTTAAAATTTTTGATTCATGATTTGGCTTTGGTATGGTATTTTTCATTACCAAAAGATGCATTTCATATTTTTAAGTTAGTAGGCCACTTTTTATAGTCTTCTATTCTGTGCAGATATTCTCACATTGCCTTTTATTTTGTGAGTCATAGTAACTATATCTTTTAAAAAAAACCTCTGTCTAGTAATACCAACAGTATATATATATATATTTTTTTTGGTCTGTTTTTTCTATTTTTACTGTCATTTACTGTCTATTGCCCTGTCATTCCTGGTACTCTGTTTCCTTTTATAGTGGTTGCTTTTTACTGTCTTTACTGATTACTATCTTTGAAAAAGCCTTGGAGGTCAAGGATGATGTCTTCCCCCTGTGAGGACTTGCATTGCTTTGCCCAGGTTCTTGGGGAAGCGTCAGAAACAAAACCTCAGCTTCTGCTCCAGCACCCTGACAATACAATGTGCAGCTTCACGTCTTACAGAGACCTCCCAAAGGCGACAATTTCTCACCCAGGGGTTTTCTTTCTTTTTTCCCCCCCCGCTACTTAACAACAAGACAACCTTGCTGAATTTCTTGGGGATGCTTGTGAGAGTGTGCTTAGATTTACTTCTGGTTCGTCCTTATTCTGAGTGGAGCCCTTCAGAGTTCTGGCTAACAGTGGGTGCCATCTATTATTCTCACCACATTGAATAGACACTCGGCCATAATCCTTCACTTGTCCAATCAATTGTAAACCTGAGTTTGCAGAAATTTGTAAATTCCTTCAGAGAAAAAAGAATTTTCTTGTGCCTTGTCTACCTCTCTGAGTTCCTATTTTCCTATTTTATTTTCAGGTTTTCGCTTTAAAATAATTTATCTATTTTAACTATTCTCAGCAGCAAGATTATGCATAGCTGAAACAGAAGTCCCTGGATACTGTCGTGTGGGTAATCTTCATGGTACCATTACTCACCCAGTTGCTCCGTGTCTATCTCTTGACTTCACACACTTCCTCCTACTGCACATCTGAAGCTCATTTCCCATGCTTTTATTCACAGTTAGCCACTGTTCTCTCCTTACCTATGATCACTTCCTAATGCAGATTCTCATCATTTCTCCTAAACTTTTAAAACAGACTCTAAACACATTATTCTGCCTAAAACCTCACATTTTCCTAGGTTATCCTCCACATTATCTTTCTAAAACACATATATCATCAGGCTAATAATCTTTTCATGGCACAATGAAATTCTTTGGCATAACTCAAAATGGAGAAGTGGTTTCAGTTGACCTTGTGGTCTTATTGTCAATGGGCAGCCTCTGAGGAGCTTACATACTGGCTGTGATACACCGCCTATCTCACATGTTTTTTTCTTTTCTTTTCTTTTCTTTTTTTCTTTTTTTGCAGTGCTGGGGATCAGACTCAGGGCTTTGTGTGTGCTGGCCCACTGCTCTACTGCTGAGCTAAGCCCCAGCATGTTCCATACATTTCAATAGTACCTCTTAATTCTTCTACACCAAATGTTCCCTTATACTCTCACCTTGACTTTCAAGTATTAAAGACTGGCCATTATTGATTTAAAATTTCTTCTACAATAGCACTTCATTTAATTTTTCTGATATTCCTAAAAATTCAAGCTTGTATTGTGTTATTTTAGACCATTGATTCAATGATCATGTATTTTTACTGTTGATATTTTATCAGACAAAGAAGTACTATTTTTTTTTTTTTTTTTTGCAGTGCTGGGGATTGAACCCAGGGCCTTGTGCTTGTGAGGCAAGCACTTTACCAGCTGAGCTATATTCCCAGCCCCTAAGAAGTACTATGTTTATTCAATACTTTTGGTCTAAAAATGTTGCTCTGTCTGAAGGCTAACATTACTAGTTATATTTTTCTTCCCAGTTTAATTGGCATGTTTTTTCAAGCCTTGATGTTTATTCTTTTTTGCCCATTTTTGCTTTAAGATTTTTCTCTCTTGGCAACATATTTTGGGATTTTAAAATCTGCCTTTAATGGAGAAACACAGATTATCCTTGGAGATATGCAGGGCTCCCTCCCTCCTCTCCTTCAGGCCTGTTCACACTGCTTTATTTGAAAGGCAACCTGCACAGCACTCCTCACGCCACACGCCCTATACCCCACCTTTCCTATTTTTCTCCTGTAGCATTTGTCTTACATATAGCCTATGTTTTGTATATTTGTTAATAGTCAATCTTTCCTGATCAGTGCGTAGGCAAGCTCCACGAGAAAGGGATTGCAATATCCCTGGGGAACAGAACAGTGCTGAGCATGTGAAAGGTACTCAATAAATGCTATTGTATTAGTGAACATCCAATAACTATGACCAGAACTACAGATCAGCTCTTCTTGAGGTTATTCTGTTTTACACTTTGCAAAATTTCTGCTTTGTTTTCTTTCCTCTTTTTCATATCTATTTTGTATGGGCTATTCTGTTTCCTTTTGCTTTTTAAGTGTATATAATACATTTTTATTTTTAAAATTTCAAACTAATATTTTTATTTGAAAATTTAAATGTAAATACATTAAAAATCTATTGATGATCACAATAAAGGATTCAACAAAATTCCTAATTCCATGTTTATTTATACCCAGATAATGAAATTGGACTGCTTCTTAGGGATGTCAAAACCTTGGATAGAGTTTTGGCTTTAACTTTTTGTTTCATTCCTAATCTTTCAAATTCTTGATTATTTGATTGAGAGATTTTGAGAGATTTCACATTTTTATTTCTTGTAATACTAATACTCATAATTGGTTCTTCAAAACATACATTATCAGGGTTTTCTCTTATCATCCAGTGGGCTTTCCTATAGTAGAACTTTGTTAATATAATTGATTAGGTTCAACATGCCATATTGCATCTATAACCACGCTCATTTCACGTTTTAACATCCAGGCAATTGAGACATTCTATAATTGATGTATCTTAACAACCACTGTCCACCAGGTGGCACTCATACCATGGTGCTCAATGCCTCACCTGTAAGCAGTGTTCCATTGGTATTTGCAGGGTACTGGTTCCAGGACCCATCAGATAACCCAAAGAGAAAGATGCTCAAGTCTCTTATGTAAAATGGCAAATATTTGCATATAACCTATGTATATCCTCACGTATACTTTAAGTAATCTCTAGATGACTTATAATACTACAATGTAAATGCTATGTAAATATTTATTATAATTGTGTTGTTTAGGGAATAATGACAAGAAAAAAATCTGTACTTGTTCAGTGCAGATGAAAAACTTTTCTAAATATTTCAGTTGGTCCTCAGTTGGTTGAATGCACAAATACAGAATCTCTAGATTTGTAGGGCCGCTGACTTTGTCCCAGTTATTTATACTGTCATCTCTGAGTTTCTTGAATCATTGCTGCATACTGAGTATGTTGCTATTTAAAATGTCTTCAAAAATATTACATTATAATTTGGCATTGGAACAGTTATTGTGGGTGCAGCAAGAGAAGAAAACAAAGCAGTAAGGCACTTATTTATGAAAAAAACCAATATGACTGAAGGAATTACCACAATTCCACATTTTCTTATAGAATAACCACCGACTACTTTATAGGAACTGCTAAAGGAAGAAACCGACAAGTAGAAGAAAATTGCATTATGTTTTACTACCTAGATACACACAAAGTGACTGCTTCATCATACAAACAACTCAAACGGCAGTCAGGAGAAATACTGCCAGAGCGATTCATGCATCACTCAGGACTGAAATCAGTGTGCTAAACATTAACCAGAGGCTTTTCTCTCTGTTATTTGGAAAATTATTTACTCCAATTTGGACAATTTGGAGTAATTAACAATTAGTGGAGTTTTAAGTTTGATGAAATAGAGTGTTTACAACATACTTCTGTTGGCTTTGCATATGAATAATGTGTTGGTTCCAAATTCTTAGGCAATACTATTTTTCTTTGAAGATTCTATAGGAGAATACTTGGTATGCATTGTTGCAGCAGAATTCAAGGTTGGCTTGAGTTTTATTCCTTTTAAATTGATCTATGCTATGATTTTGATGGGGAATGTCCCCTAAAATATCATGTATTAAAGACTTGGGCCCAATCTATGGTGCTATTGGAAGGGGATGGAACCTTTTAAGAGGCGGGGCCTGCCAGAATAGCCAAAGCAATTCTTAGTGAGAAAAGGGAGGCAGGAGGCATCACAGTCCCAGACCTTAAATTACACTACAGAGCTACAGTAACAAGAACAGCATGGCATTGGCATAAAAATAGACATGAAGACCAATGGAACAGAGCACACAAAGACATACCCATACAAATGCAGTTATCTCATTCTGGACAAAGGCACCACAAACATACATTGGAGAAAAGACAGCCTCTTCAACAAATGGTGCTGTGAAAATGGGAAATCCATATGTTGTAGAATGAGGTTGAACCCCTATTTCTCCCCCTGCACAAAACTCAAAGTGGATCAAGGACCTAGGCATTACAGCAGAGACCCTGCACTACTAGAAGAAAAGGTCAGCCCAGCTCGTCAACATGTTAGCTTAGGAACTGACTTCCTCAATAAGACACCTAAAGCACAAGTGGTAAAATCAAGAATTAATAAATGGTATGGTATCACACTAAAAAGCTTCTTCACAGCAAAGGAAACAATCAAGAACATGAACAGAGAGCCTACAAGATGGGAGAACATCTTTACCACCTGCACCTCAGTTAGAGCAGTAATCTCCAGGATATACAAAGAACTCAAAAATCTGAACACTGAAAGAAACCAAATAACCCAATCCATAAATGGACAAAGGAACTGAAAAAGCACTTCACAGAAGAAATACAAATGGTCAGCAAATATATGAAAAAATGTTCAACATCTCTAGCAACTAGAGAAATGCAAATTAAAACTACACTGAAATTTCATCTCATTGCAGTCAGAATGGCAATTATAAAAAATACAAGCAATGATAAATGGTGGCGAAGATGTGGGGAAAAATACTCATACCTTGCTGGTGGGACTGAAAATTGGTGCAACCACTTGATTTTTATTCTTTTTATTTTTATTTGCTCCAAGCAGAATGGAGATTCCTTAGAAAACTCGGAATGGAACCACCATTTGGCCCAGTATATCCTATTCTTCAGTTTATACCCAAAGGACTTAAAATCAGCATACTATAGTGATGCAGCCACATCAATGTTTATAGGAGCTGAATTCACAATAGTCAAGCTATGGAACCAACCTAGGTGCCCTACAACAGATGAATGGATAAAGAAAATGTGGTATATATACATGATGGAATATTAGCCATGAAGAAGAATGAAGTTATGGCATTTGCCAGTAAATGTCTGAACTGGAGAAGATCATGTTAAGGGAAATATGCCAATCCCGAATAACCAAAGGTCAAATGTTCTCTCTGATATGCAGATGCTTACCCACAAGATGGAGAGAGGGGAAGAATAGAAGTCCATTGTATTAGACAAAGGGGAATGAAGGGAGGGGAAGCAGGATGAGAATAGGAAAGACAGTAGAAATAATCAGACATAACCTTCCTATGTTCATATATGAATACATGACCAGTGAAACTCCACATCATGTACAACCACAAGAATGAGATCCTAATTAGAGTAAGTTATACTCCATCTATGCATAATAGGTCAAAATACACTGCACTGTCATGGATATCTAAAAAGAACAACAACAAAAAAAGAGGTGGGAGACCTCCTAAGTGGGAGGTCTGCAGGCCATTGCGGGTCATGATCTGAAGGGGATTGTTGTATCTCTCTCTCTCTCTCTCTCTCTCTCTCTCTGTTTGTCTCTTTTTCAACCTGGTCATGCAGTTCCGCCATGTGGGGACACTCTCATATGCTGATCGCCACAGGCCCAGAAGCAATGGGCTGACCAACCAAGGTCTGAAACACCTAAAACTCTGAGGTGACTTTTTATTTTCATTAGCTGATGATCTTAGGTATTTGTTAAAATAACCAAAGCTGACTAACACAATCTACATTTTCTATTTGAAATAATATAAAAAATGTTTTTGCTTGTATTGGTGTGCTTTCAGTTTTAAAAAATTAACGTCTTATTACTGATTCTGATTTCCTTTCCTTTTCCTATTTTTAGTATTCATTCATTCTTCCATCCATTTATATCAGATGACTACAATGTGCCAGGAATTGTAGATGAAACAGAGAACATACAGCCACTGTTTCCACTCATCACTGAAAGTTTCTAAATTTGCAGTTCCAGAATTTTCAGCATCTACATTTATCACGTTAACTGTTTAGAATGTTTACTTAGTCTATATCTGGATATGCTTCTATGGCTTATATTTATAATCTGAAATAGTTTATAATTTATATTGTCAATTTAGTTTTCTTACATGTTGATTATTTTTACTGTTTTCCAAGTAACCTTGCTAAGTTGATTTTGATTTCAAAACATGTGATGCTTATTTTCTGTTTGCTCATTCCTCCAGATCCATTCTTAAACTTTCTCTTCCCTGTTGGGTGCACTGGAAGGCTGATCCCTGTGCTCTGATTGGAGCTGACTTATGATTGGGTTTGGCAAATGATAGGACTAGCAGGAGATAAGAATGGAGGGGAGAGAAGATGAGGTCATTCTTCCCCCATCTTTTCCCCTGGTTTAGTGATACAGTTCCAGCAGTGACTGTGAGCTTCCTACTTTTGCTTCTTATCAAGTTGATCCTCTTCCATTCCAGCTTTGGTTGGGTTTAGGCCAGTCAGTCTGTCTGTCTCCTTTGCTATCTATCATCTTACTTCTATAAGGAAAGGGGTTAGTGGCTTTCTTTCAGTGATAATATCATTGTTGGCTCCTTTAACCCTGTCTCCCCATTTTCAAATGATTCCCCTTTAAAAGATTCTTCAAATAAAACAACTGAATGAAAGTTTATTCTGCCTGGTCCAAAACTGATATAATGTAGGTGTGTGTGTGTGTATGCATATATATATATGTATATATACGTATATATATACATATATATATATACGTATATATACATATATACGTATATATATTTACTTTATCATTAATAGTATATACACATATATGTATATTTCACATACATTATATATATATTGTGTGTGTGTATATATATATACACTCAGAAATGTTTCTAGGAAGTAGAATATAGAGGTGGGATTCTGGAACTCAGTTGCTCACATAGTTAATGATGTACAGATGACCTCTTGTGCCTGGTAGACATTGTGACACCAGTAATCCACTCAAGCAAGGGCTTCACGATTATGCAGATTTTACTGGCAGGAGTATGGGGCAGAGTGTCTGTGGAGGACAACTTCGTTAGTTTCACACTGCTCTGACAAAATACCTGAGAAAGATCAATCGCCTCAAAGGAAGCAGAGGTTTTAGTCCATGGTCACTTGGCTGTGCTGGTTTTGGGCCTGTGGTGTGATGAGACTGAACATCATGGCAGGGAGTGAATGGTGGAGGAAAGTTGAAAGGAGGGGGGGAAGAGAGACAGCATGTGCTGGAGAGAGAGAATGAATGGATGAACATGAGTGGAAGAGAAGGGGTCAGGATCTCAATATGCCCTCGGATCCCAATAGGCCCCCAATTAACTACATCCTCTAATTAGGATCCTAATCCTCCTAAAGCTTCTGTCACCTCCCAATAGCACCATAAGCCTTTAACATAGGAGCTTTAAGGGGACATTTAATATTGGAACTGTGACAGCCACACTAGAGGTGAACAATAGGGCTACTGCACTTGATTGCAATGACAGCCACTGCTTTGATAAAAACAGTGGGGAAACACCTACTTTATGACTAACAGAGGGTTTACGAGGACAAAAAGTTTCTTAGGACCTCAAATTTTCAATCTGAGGCCAGGGTAGAGACCCCAGCACTGTAATGAGGAAATGAGTCCAGGTCGTACCCAAAGGAGGTGAAGCAAATGGGTCTGAAGAGTGGTTCACCTCCACAAGGTCAGAACTAATGGAAGATCTGACCTGCGCTGCACATTTTAGTTTTGCACTAGATGAAAAGAAGAGAAGGCGAGGAGGAGGGATGGAACAGCCGAGAGAAGAGAAGGGATAAAAAGGAAGTGATAGGATAGGGGAGGCTGAGAAGGGAGGGGGAAGAACTCACAGCATGTAAAAGATACAAAGAATTTAGTTGAGATGAAGAATATCCCAAGGTAGGAGGCAAATCTACTCCATATCATCCATAAAGAACTTGAATAAATTTACTTTAATAAATTAATAAATTCAACCAAAAATCTCAAAAGACTCAATGAGATTGTAGATCATAGAGCTATAGAAATAAAATTGAGAACCATGTCCCATCATTGTTCTAGGCTCCTGGACTGGATAGCAAAATTCAACTTAGTTGAAAAGAAGTGGTTAATTGTTAGATCAATTAATATTGGCTCGCTCTTTCATTGTGCAAACAGAGAGGAGGTATGTAGACTTAATCAAGGAAATCACAAGATTATCAAATTGAGAAGATGGAGTGTAAAATATCATTCACAGAACTCCAGCTCTTATCCTTATGTGATGTTGGTTATCCATTTAATCAGCAAAAGGAAGTTGACATTACCCAGTGTGGTGAGGTGGTTGTGAATATTAAATGAGATACTGCTGTAACCTGCCAAGCACAACTGTGGCTTGGTAAGTGGCATCCATTGTTACGTGGCTTTCGAGAAAAGTAAAACAGTGCTGAAATTGCAAAGAGAACACTGCATGCTGACCCTGCACTCCTCCTCTTCAGGGCTATTCACAGGATCCAGCCGCTTCAGATCCTACCAATCAAACATGCTAGCAGGGTTGAGAGTTTAGGATTCGTTGATTAATAAAGCATGGTTTTCACATATCTTTTAATCTCTGGCCCCCATGCAATGCTTACCCCAATAGAAGCAAATTCCTCACCTGCTTTTGTCAAGTAAACTTTTCCACTTTCGCAAGCAAAAGTAATATCTGAAGTATAATAACTGTGATACGAGTTCTTTGTGAAATCATTATGAAAGTCAGCTAGTAATTGAAAAGTGTTGCCACCATCCACGGAAAACCAAACCTGTGGGAATAAAGACATAGTAACCTCAGTAAAGAGCTGCCACTATGTACGCCTAAGCTTCCTATGTACGCAAAGTCATGCAATCTTTCCCACACCCCCACAGCCATCCTCGTGCACACATGCAAGTGTATAGACTCCTAACCCATTTGGTCTACCTTCTATTTTCATCCTAGAGTCTGTGACAGTGTCTGTGGCAAAGGGTCAGGTCTGCACAGCATGGATGGTGAACGTATGAAAGAACAAGTTATTCCTATCAATTCCCAAATGGAGTTCCTTTGTTCATAAAAGGATAGATGCTGGGTGTGTTCAAATACGGAGGAAGGTATTTATCCCTAGATCATGTTCTAGGTATTTGACAAATACATATGCAAATATGTTTTGTGTGGAAGAGCCCCTTGTTATTTAAAGGAGCGTCTCCTGGAGTCTTAGAAGATTTCCCAAATCACTAATTCCTCTAGATTGTAAATCACTAAATCCTCTAGATTCTCTATTTCCTCATCCTTTGGTAGGAGTAGTTTGAGGATAAATCAGGTTGTGTATAGGATGAAACCTGCTTGCTACTTTTTTTAAATGGTTCTTTCTTTTAGTTGTTGATGGACCTTTATTTTATATTTACTTGTATATGGTGCTGAAAATCAAACCCACATGCTAGGCAAGCACTCTACTGCTGAGCCACAACTCCACCCCCTTACTATCTCTTTTAATAGCCTAAGTTTTATTTAAGTGAAGATTTCTGGCGTTTGAATCTCTTTTTTAACATTAATTTTAGTAACCAGCTATGACTAAAAGTGGAATTTTTTAAAATTTAAAACTTAATAAATGTGGCTGAATTATCTTAGACCACCACCCAAATAGTTCTCCTTTTACATCTTGGTCTCCTCCATCCCTGACTTTCCAGAGGCAACCTCTGTTATCAACTTGGAAATTCTACGAGGTCATTTACATATATATGTACATAGTAGTAGAAGTGTCTAGTCCCAATTTCATTTTATGATAGGAGGAGGGGAGGGAGGTGCCTGGACGCAGTTCACCTTTGAACTTGAGCATGCGGTATCCTGCGTGCCGAGTGGGTCTGAACGTTCCAAACACACACTCTCCTATCATTCAGGATGCAGTGCATCTCTCTGGGGTAGCACAGTCCACAATCCTAAACATATGTGAGCTGCCACTTCCCACTCTTTGGACCCTGCACTTTACAGGTGAGCAGGGTAGTGGGGAGGAGTGTGTGTGAGAGGGTGCTTCGAATAACTTGTTGAAAGTGGACTGCTGCGTCTGTGTCTGATATTCTAGAAGTTACATTGCCATTCAACAACAGATCTCATTGTGTTAACCCAGGTAGACCTCAGCAGTCTTCTGTAACTGTGACCTAGTATCCAATTTGTGGATGCATCCAATTTGTATATATCTAAAGGTCATACCAAAATTTTCACTGTTATAAACAATATTGCAGTGGACATTCACTTATCTGCCTCTTTTATTATCTGTTATATATCTAGATCAATTCTAAAAAAATTGAGTTGATGAGTCAGACACTAGACATATTTCTATAATTTTAATATATACCAACAAAATGATTTTCAATTTTGCTAAACTAGTTTATGTTCCCACCAATAGTGCATAAAAATATTTATTTCCCCAGATCTCAATATTTGATACAAATATTTAATTTTGACTGATTATTGGAATGAAAAAAGTGGTATCTCATTGCAATTTCTCTATATATTTAAAATTATTCATCCATGCATGGTTCACTGATGTATAATTCACATTACTCATTTAATGATACAATGAGCATATTTGAACTGAGAGCCCAACTTAGGAATTGGCATATTGTTAGTGACTGACATGAACCTATGTGTTTCTCCTCAATCTTGTTTCCCTGCCTTCTCCTTCAGAGATAACAATATCCTGACTTTTGTGTTTTTCATTCCCTTTATATTAGCACATAAGTGTGTGTACTCAAAATATATTGATTTATTTTACTTATTTTTTCTCTTTATATAAAGAGTTACTGTTATCATTTAGATGTGAGATGCCCTCAAAAGCTCACGAGTGAGACAATGCACGAAGATTTAGAGGTGAAGTGATCATGTTATGAGAGCCTTAACCCAATCAGTGAATTAATCCCCCTGATGGATTAACTGGCTGCTAACTGGAGGTGGGTCATTGGAGATGTGCATTTGGGGTATATATTTTGTATCTGGGGAGTGGAATCTCTCTCTGCTGCCTGATCATCATGCCAGTCACTTCCCTTTGCCACAGTCCTGCACCATGATGTCCTGCCTTACCTCAAGCCCTGAGGAATGGAGCCTGCTGTATATGTACTGAGACCTCTGAGCCTTTTGGGAGCCTCCAAAAAACCCTTTCCTCCTCTAAAATTGTTCTTGTCAAGTCTTTTGGTCCCAACGATGAAAAAGCGGACTGAAACAGTTACTATACCATATCTCATCTTCTAGACCTTACTTCTTCCCCCAAATTATTTACTTATAATTATATATGTTGAATGACTAGACATACTGTGTGGTTATAGGCATATGTGTGTGTGTGTGTGTGTGTGTACACTCAGTTCATTTGCTTTTCCATTGCTGTATAATAGTTCACTATGTGAATAAATTTTACTTATTCATTCTCCTATTAGGCATCTGGATTATTTTTCACTACTCAATGCTATTGATATTGGTGCCAGATGAAGGTCTAAAAATATTTGCTCATGTATGTGTCTCCTTTGCCAAGAGTGATATTGATGGGTCATAGAATATGCAACTGTTCAAATTTCCAGGATAATAACACCATATTGCTTTGCAAAAGAGTTGAAATTTATTCTTCCATCTATGGTTAATAAGGGATCAGGTTGATCCACATTCTCTTAAACATTTTGTATCAGCAGAATGAGCTTTGCCAGATAAATAGCTGAAAATGACATCATATTACACTCTTGATTTGTATTTTCCCTGCTTACTTGTGAACATCTCTTCAATGTTTATTCCAGTTGGGTTTCTAATAGACAACTTATAGTTCCACTTTGACAAGGTATGGCTTTGAATTGGTGGAGTTAGATCACTGATATTCACGTGATTGTTGATACAGTATGATAATATTGATCATATTTATTACCATTTTCTATTTGTGGCCTTTGTTCCTATTTTGCCTTTCATTCATTTCCCATCTTTTGTGGTTTTAATTGAGCATTTTATAAGATTCCATTTTCTCTCCTTTATTAGTATATCAGTGATGGTATTTAAAAAATTTTTTAAAGTCGTTTGAAAGTGGACTAATCTATGTCTTCCTTCAAATAAGGTTATATAGCTTCCTGGGTAGTGAAACCATCTTAAAATATAATAATCCTGATTCTTCCCTCCCATCCCTTCATCTGCCTTCTTGCTGACCCAGAATTTCTGTATGTGTGCTGCTAGGAAGTGAAGATGCTAAACCCTGCATGTGCTAAGCATGTGATCTACCACTGAGAATCACCCTCAGTCCCAGAAGTCTTCTTTTTAATGAAGATGATCTTATTTATTATTGTTGTTTTTTTGTGGCTAGAATTTTTGGGACTTGTTTTAAAATGCTTTCTCTACCTTATTTCAGAAAGATATTCACTTATATTTTCCTCTGAAAGTTTGGATATTTGAATTATTGACCCATCAGGATGTCAGCTGTGAGGCAGGGATGCATTTCCTGCTTTTGTGTTCCTAACCGATTCCTCCCATACCACTGTGACCACCCCATTCCCTCCTCAGCTGTGATGCCACTTGGACCTTTATCAATACTCCATATATGAAGGGTTGTGCTTGTGGGCCTTTTAGTTTTTTCTGTCAGCCAATTTTTCTGTTCCCTAGCCAAAATCACATCATAATTACTTGTCTTTTAAAATGCATTAATATCCAGTGTCAATTCCTCCTCCTTATTTCTTGATAAGTGTCTTGGCTATTCTTGGTTTACTGCATACGCTTAAACACCAAGACAAATCTTGTTGGGATTTTGATTAGAGTTGTATTAGATCTACAGATTAATTTAAGAGATTTTCCTGTCCACAAACATGTTTATGCCCATTTGTTGACAGAAATTTAAATGTCTTCCAGTAAAGTTTATAATTTTGTATATATATATATGTCTTTGGAATCTTTTCTTAGATTTATTTGTAAATATCTTATATTTTTTGTGAGTTTTTTGATATTTTTTAAAAATAGTTGTCGATGGACATTTATTTTATTTATTTATGTGTGGTGCTGAGAATCAAACCCAGTGCCTCAAACGTGCTAGGCAAGCGTTCTACCACTGAGCTACAAACGCAGGACTGGGTTTTGTTTTTGCTAATGTAAATAGTATCTTGAAAATTATGCTTTCAAATTTGTTAGTCATGTGCAGAAATGCAATTAATTTTGTTTCCATAGTACTTAATTCTTTTGTTTGTTCTAGTAATTTCTATATATCTTTTAGGCTTTCTATGTAGACAATCATATCTTTTTCAAAGAAAGTTTTTCTTTACAATTTTCCAAAATTCATGCTTTTACTTTCTTTTTGCTTTGTACTTATTTCATTCCATTACATACTCCCTTTTACTTCTTAATTTCTTGATAAAGCTCAGTCATGGTTAAAGACAATTCTCTGTTTTCTCCACTATGTGTGTACCTCAATAATTGACCATGGAGAAGAATATCAGTAATGCTGAAGTGGTCATATTTTAAATTAATGAGTAAAAGGTACAAGCAATCACACTGCATTCCCTTAGTCAACTCATTTCCTTTTTATTCTGTTTATTTTATTCTGTTTTATTTCCCTAAATTCTTAATATTCTTCCTCCATCTTCACTGTAAAACAATTTTGATTTTTGTTGAGGAAATAGAAAATGTATTCCTATAACCTTCTGCATATTACAATATCTTACCCACCTACCAGCTTCTGAACCCCCAAACTCTCCCCTCCTGTTATGGTAGAATAATGTCTGAACTATACCAGAGGCCAGGTTCTCCAGTAGTGCTTAGATACCACTTTGTCTTATGTATTTAAAAGCATCATTCCAATAATTCTGCCTCTCCTTTTCTCTCTCTCCTTAACTGATTTTCCCCTCTGCTGAAGAACTCCCATCAGTACATAGCATGATTATTCTTATCCTTTTTTTCCTTAGACAAGAAACTATACACTGAATGCTCCATAAGTCTCTGGAAACATAATACCAAACTGTCATGGCACAAAGTGAGGAAAATGGTAGAATGAAAGATAGTGGGTTGGACAGAATCTGGGAGGCTGGAAATGAGGTAATGGTTTACGATAATTAAAGAATATCATCCTCAAGCTTACTCCCTAGAGCTACACGTGGAAAAAGGCCCTATACCTAAGGGGCCAGCAGGGCATGATAGGGAACAGCTGACCTGGAGCAATGGGGACCAGATGAGGGGAGCTGGAAAGGGCTATAAAAGCAAACCTTGAGGCCCTGGAGAAAACCTGAAACCCCAGGTGAAACTCTGGAACCCTGGTGCTGGGGAGGCAACCTTGGATACTGGGCAAGAATTGGAACGCTTAAAGTTTTTAAACTCTATGGGGCATCTACAAAATCAGGCTGGGAACATGACATGAAGAAGCCACAGGATCCAGGGAGTAAAACCCCTAAGTAGGATTCTTAACTCCCAGGTAAATTTGCCAAAGACATAGAATCTATTTTCTGTTGCTATACAACACTGTCCCCAGAACACATTGGGTTATATAAACTACCATATTTTTCCAAGTACTTTCCATGGGTTGCTCCCTGTTCCCTGGTCATCACCATCAAGTGACAATCTAACCTGCTTTCATGCACTGGGGACCCCAGTGGGTGTAGGGAGAGCTGGACCAAGCCAGAAGTCCACTCAGCCAATATGTAAGAAAATCTGGGAGAGTCTCAGGCCCCACAAATGTGCCTTTCCTATCAAGCAAGGTCAGTCATTCCTTCCTACCTCCTCAACAAATCAAGTTAAAAATGGGGTAAACAAACCGGGCGCGGTGGCGCTCACCTGTAATCCCAGCACTTGGGAGGCTGAGGCAGGAGGATCGCAAGTTCAAAGCCAGCCTCAGCAACTTAGTGAGGCCCTAAGCAACTCAGTGAGACCCTGTCTCTAAATAAAATACAAAATAGGGTTGGGGATGTGACTCAGTGGTGGAGTGCCCCTGGGTTCAATCCCCAGTACCAAAAAAAAAAAAAAAAAAAAATAGGGTAAACAACTGCCCTCACTGGGAGATGGTAGCTCTGGAGTAAGGCATGAGTTAAAGAGCAAAGTGAACACACAGATTGACCAAAGAACAGGTGACACATCCCCTGGTACCAAGAGAGGGGCTGGAGGAAGCCAATATTTACTTCCCTTCTCCTTTAGATCATCTTTTTCTTGAAACGATGATTCCATTGGGTTCTAAAAGTTCTCTGAGTCAAGAATAAGTGGAAGCAAGAAAAAAAAAAAAACAGTCCCAGGATCATGGAGGCTTTTCATCACTGTGACCAAAATACTTAGACAAGAAGAACTTACATGAGGGTAAGTTTATTTGGGGCTCACTGCTCTGGGTCTAACATGAGGCAGCACATCATGGTGGAAGGGTGCCCTAAAGGGAAGCTGCTTCTCTTGTGGCAAGGAAGCAGAGAGAGGGAAGGGCTCACAGGGAAGATGCACCCTTCCTGGGCACAGCCCCAGTGACCCACTTCCTCTAGCCATACCTCACCTGCCTACGGTTATCCCCCAGTCCTTGAAACTAGGTTGGACTGATTAGGTTACAGCTCTCTCAATCCAATCATTTTACTTCTGAACATTCCTGCATTGATAGGAGCTTTTGGGGGCACTTCATTTCTAAACTATAACAATGGACTAGCAGGAAGGATCTTATCCACTGGTTCCCTTGGTCCCTGGAAATCCTAGCAGGATGGCCAGTGAATAGGCAAGACTTCCTACAGACAAAGTTTGTTAGAACTGCAGCTCTAGGGGCCAAGGAGGAGCCTGGAGAAACACCCTTTTCAAGGAATTTTCTACTGTCACACTGTGAGCCATTTCAGAGAGAAGAGGAAGGAGAAAGTAAGTGTGCCCATAAGAAGGGCATGATTTTTCTCCACCAAAAAAAGAAAAAAGAAAAAAGGAAAAAAAAAAAAGAAAAAAGTAAGATTGGTTTCCATTCTTCCCTCCAAGACCTAGCTGGTGCCAACACTTGTGGCTGGCTCCCCCTCTTCTTACTGTGCCATCTCTACCTCTGCTTAGGTGCTGACTGTGACTCGCCTCCACTGGAGTTACAGAGTGATGAGGTTCTAAGAGGACAGCATGCTGTCTTAAGAAGAACCAGGGAGACCCCATACTTCCAAGTGGGAAAGTGAGGCTGCAGCACAGCTGAACTGTGTCCAGCTTTCCTGTGGCCGTCGGTCTGTTTTAGTAATGCAAGAAAATAGGTAGCTATGTTAAAAAGATGGTCCCTGGCACATAGTTTTAAAATTCTCTTTGTTGGCTCTAAAGATGGTGGTAGGAACTGCCTCATAGGCCAGGAAAAAAAAAAAGAAAGAAAGAAAGAAAGAAAGGAAGGAAGGCAGGAAGGAAGGAAGAAAAGGAACATGGTGATGATGGGAGGACAGGAACCCTGCTGGTGGCTGATGGCATTAAAGTATGCAGGGGCACTGATGGCTTCTGTGGTTTCTACTTTGCATTCCTGGATCCAAAGAAAACAATGCCTAGAGCTTTCACTCCCACAGAGAGCCCAGCCTACTAAGGTGACATCAGAACCAGAAGGCTTAAAAGGAGCTTTTGAAAGCCATGACATACTTTTGCTGAAATAAACATTCGCATCCTCAACATAGAGGACATGGTTCGGAGTCTTGCAATGTCTGTGAAGGCTTATTGGATCAAACATAATTTCTCTGAAATGTACATCTGGCTTGTGGTTGTTGAGTCCCTAAAAACTAGGGGTACACAATAATTGGAATGCAGGTCATGACAAAGACTACCATGTTGGGCCTGGCATCCAGGGATGAGGGTGTGGTGATGCCATGGTTGCTGTGGTGCAGTGGGCTGGCTGAGTGCCTTCATCACTGGTGATAGCCATGGGATTCGTCATTCCAGAGCTGGACCCACCAACCATACTTGTTGCTCATGATAAAGAGAACCCCCAACAGGATGCGGGCAAGCAGATCAACTCCAACTGCTGTGGACACCATGCAGGTGTACTTCTCTGGCTTGTGGGTCTCAGTGATAGGAGGGGTAGGGCTCACTTCGGACTTGAAATTAAAGATATCTGTGGTCTCTCATGATCCTCTGTTCCCACAGCAAGTGACATGCTAAACCTCTTGGCACGTTGTCCCTTTCTCAGCACTGTACCTCCATTTTAAGGGATGATCCTCCCTATTCCTATGTGTTTTTTAAAAATTATTCTCTCAATCTCCCTTCTCTCTTTAAATACTGCCCCATCTTACTACTTCACTCTAACAAAACTTTGTAAAGGATTTATTTGTATTCACTGTGTCTAATTCTTGTCCTGTCATTCTCTCTCCAGCAGGCTGTCCACCTCCCTGAACCACAGAGTGACTCCATTCTTTAATTGATGTATAACCACTCAGCATAAAAGAAGAGGACAAATTTACACCTTTACTAGAGTGTGAAATTTCACGTGTAGGTACCCGGTTGCCATAAGCAATCACGAGCATCACTCTGCTGAAAAAGTCATTTTCAATGTCAACAAAGAATTCCTTATGACTTTGTTAGGAAGTGTCAGTATGTAGGTGCTTCTATTTAAAACCGCCTGTAAGAAACCATCACAGCATCCAAAAGGTTATAATTAAAGGGTGTTCACCTGCCGTACTAAAAAGTCTTTTGGTAAATTTCGATAGATTTCATATCCACAGTTTTCTCCCATGCCATAATCTGGCTCTTGTACATTATTTCCAAAGCCCTGTACATAAGTGATAAGATTTCTACTGATCTTTTCAAATACCTGAACTATTTGTAAAAATTCAGGGTGAACCCTGAGTTTATAGATCATGAGCCCATGATTAAGTCACCGGCATGCTTCTGAGCATCCCTATGAGAGCATTACCTTAGATTTTGTTTTATAGACCTACTTGCCTCCAAAATTCACATTCTATTTAAACAGCATTTTTTCTTTGGAAGTTAAAGACTGAGGAATTTGTGTCTGTGACGTGTAACTGCAACCTTCAAATGCAATTCCTGAGCCACAAAGAAACTTGCTTCTCTCTCTTGACCAAACTGCTGCGGTCATTGTAATTTTCATTTTCACAGGATGTTTGAGAAACTTCACTAAGAAACTGAATTTGAACTGGGATCCTAATTAGAATAAGCTGCACTCCATGTTTGTATAAATTGTGAAAATATATTCTACCATCATGCATGACTAAAAAGAATAAAAAATAAAATCACAAAAAAACTCCCCAAAAACAAACTTCACAAAATCCATTAATATTTAAAAAGAAAGAAAGAAAGAAAGAAAGAGAAAGAAAGAAAGAAAGAAAGAAAGAAAGAAAGAAAGAAAGAAAGAAAGAAAGAAAAAGAAACTGAGTCTGTTGGTGTCACTGCAGTATTTTCTTGGTTCTGACCTTTACTTAATGTGACTTTCTATTCCTTATTTTTACTGCTTGATGCCCCATAAAGGCTCCATTACCAAGTTTTCAAGTTACTGGTGCAGAACTAACTGATAGGAGGCCTGAGGATGGAAAATGCTATCAGGAGGAGCTTAGAGAACAAGTCAGAAAGTCATGCTTAGACAGTCAAATAAAACAAGGTCCATGTTAAATGCTGGAAACACCAGATATAAATAGCCTTTTAGTTGGTTAATCACAAAAGAGTTGGGAAGAAATGTATTATAACTGGAAAAATTCAGAAGAAATTCGGTCTACCTATGGGTGTTTTTTAACTTTTTTTTTTTTTTTGGCAGTACTGGAGATCAAAACAGAGACTTGCACATGCTGGGCAAGCACTCTCCCAC